>PVJC01016044.1:0-34214 GCA_004026665.1 Murina feae
CAACTTCCTTGGATTTTACTTACAAAATTGTTCTCCTGCAAGGTCTAATATGAGACTGTCAGGCAATGCAGGAATTATTTTAGCACTTAAAACCTTCTAATGCTCTGAAAATGGTACCTGAATTGTTTCATTAGCTATTTCTAACAATGCGTGTCTGGTGGCAACTATTGCAATGTAATTGATGGGTGAAGAAGTCCCTACTTCTAAAGGAAACATCAAGAGATTAATTTTATTTTTATGATTAACAGCTAATAGCAGAGGAAATGAACAGGTCTTTTAGTAAAAAGAGTATGTCCGAATCAGTAATAATAACTGGACTATTTTGGAATGTTATTGAAGCTTATTTCCAGAGTCACAATTGAAAGACTAAAAGAGATAGTAAAACATCTGATTATGAGTGTTGGTTTCTTAATGAGGGCATATTACATTTAAAACCTTATTTCTTTACTTTCCTTTGACATAGGAATAGATTTCTCCTTCCTGAACTCTTGTTAGTTGGGCTCCTAAGTGAACTTGAACTTGTTTTTAATATTTCTTGTCATCCAGACACAAGATAAATGAACAAAAAGCACTATCTGACCGATACAGTAAGATTGTTTGAAAATCCTTGTCAAATACTGAAATTGCCCACCTTTGGCTATTAACTGCTACATTAACTTAGAATGTTTATAAGTCAAGGCAAGACTTCCCCACTCCGATCCTTTCCCCTGCCCTGAAGGGAAACCCCATGCATAAAAGCAAAAGGGAAACAACTCCTTTTCCTCCTGAAGCACCACTGCAGGAAGTGCGGGCAGGCCGTCTGCGGGAAGTGCAGCAGCAAGCGCTCAAGCTACCCCATCATGGGCTTCGAGTTCCAGGTCCGCATGTGTGATTCCTGCTATGACTCCATCAAGGATGAGGAGTGAGTGTTTGCGTGTCTCCATCTCGCTGTGCACCTGAAACAGGAAGTGACATAGATGTACTTCTGCCCACGTGTTTGTGTCTCCCAATTTCATAGACGATGTCTAAAGAGAGGATCCTATTCTAGCTTTATGACATAAGACAGATTTCTCCCCAAAACTGCGAGGAATGATGTTTCTAATACCAGCCCAGTCCTGAGCCCCCAGCACTCAGGGTGCTGTGTGGGTCAACGCCACATGCACACTGATGCAGTGACTAGCTGGTTCTCTCCAAAAGCATTGATTGCTCTCATCTTTGCTCACCTGTTCATGGAAATTGAATTACTGGGAAAATTCTAGAGACCAGTGTTCCCCCCCAACCCCCACCAAAATCTGACCTAGAAATCAGTTCTTAACTATTTGTGTTCAGACATTTCTGTCTGTTCCCCATTCTGTCCTGACTCAGGCAGTTCCACTAGGGCAGAACCGTCATTTTCGTTCTCTTCCCGTTGAGTCATCTTTGAAAGTAGTAGATGGGCAAACCTTGGCAGAGGCCCGAGTTGGAAAGCCAGTGGGCACCATTGGTTTTGGTTGGTGAGTGCTACTCCCTGGGCACCAGACAGGTCTGGGAGCCTGCAGCTGTCTGGTGCCCACACTGTGTGATCTCATGCAGGCAGTTTCTCTTTTAAGTGAAAGGCTCTATAAGTACAGTTGACCCTTGAACAATGTGGGGATTTGAACCCCTGACAATTAAAAACCCACAAATAACTTTTGACTCAAAAACCTAACTACTAGTAGCTTTCTGTTGACCAGAAGCCTTACTAATAACGAAAACAGTTGTGTTATATGTATTATATACTGTATTCTTACAACAAAGTAAGCTAGAGAAAAGAAAATGCTATTAAAATTGTAGGGAAGAGAAAATACATTATAGTACTGTATGTGTTCATTGAAAAAAAATGCATATTAGTGGACCTGTGCATCATACCCATGTTGTTCGAGAGCAGCTGTCTCTCCTTTCTGTTATAAGGAAATGTGTCCTTAGCTCTAGGTACAGTCAGGTGACTTCTAAATGGTACCTTTTTTCTTTGTTAGTCGGACTTCTCTAGCAACCTTTCATGAAGGAAAACATAACATCTCCCACATGTCCATGGATGTTGCCAGGGGACTGATGGTGACCTGTGGGACTGATCGCATTGTAAAGGTAACCTGCATAATTGTCCCAATTAGCATCTCAGCTTGGATTGCTCCCTCGTCATGCACGACATTTCTAGTCCAGCCTCTAATTGGCAAGCTCATCTTTCCCTTTCATAAGCAACTTATAGCCATTTGAAGATCCGCAGTAACAAACTGCATGCCTGTGCGTTTCCATGCCCTCAGCGTTGGCGTTTCCTGAGGCATTTCCCTTTGCCTGGCACCCCCGTCGCCATCTGGCTGAGTGAGCCCAGGTTTCCCCTCCCCAGCTGATCCCATGGCTGATCCTTTGCTGAAGCCATTCCTTCCTGTGCTAGTTTCCTTCCATCCTGGTCAGAAGGCTTCTAGTTGTAAGAAATAACCACACTTTTTTCCCCCATTAACACAGAAACTGAAAGTAACTGTTTTATACTTAGTACCACTCTTGAGCTGTGAAATTATGACATATAGTATTTCATAATAAGGTATAGTAGAACATCCTTAGGACGTAATTTTCAGGTGTCTAGATACTACTGAAAAGCTTTCGTCACCTTTAGTGTTTTATCACTGTTGAGGTCAGGAGGCCCTTTTGCACTGAGAGAAGAGAATGAGCTCCTTTGCCCCTTTTCTAGTCCCACACCTGTCTGTGTCCACATTGGCTCCCACGGGCAGACCAGGTGACCAGTGCTGTCTCCTGGCACCTCCTCTCTTGCAGATATGGGACATGACGCCCGTGGTGGGCTGCAGCCTGGCAACCGGCTTCTCTCCACACTGACCCGGGGGCCGTGAGGTCTGCACCTTCCCAGCGGCAGCCTGTACAAGTGCCACCCTTCCCTGTGGCGCCACAGTCACCGTCACGTGGACAAACAGGAGCCACTTAAACACAGATCAACACTTTTCAAATGAAAAAAATGTAAAGATGTGTTTTGAGGCATTTGTGGAAGCTGCCTGTGGTTCCCGAGGAATGGAATTCCTCCCACAAAGCTTCCTCACGAACAATGAGCTGATGTGGACAAGATTGATGTAGCAAATAGAGTTTTAGAGAGAAAAAATAGTGAACTAAAGAGTTGATGCCTAGAACGTTCTTACAACAGCTGCGAGTACACACACACTCCCCTCGACCTGCTGGGCCTCCGGGCCCTGTGGGAGCTGTGGGTGCAGGAGTGGGGCAGGGAGGGCACTCTCTCTCTCAAGGGGACACAATAGGAGCTTAAGATCCCAGCGACTCCTCATGTGCTGGCAGGATGTGCACCTGCTTTACACTTAGTTATTGACACTCATTAGAGACCTCGGTTCGCTTCAGTGCCATCTGCACCTAGCATTTGGCTCACTTCGCTTGTTTGTCCTGTGGGGCAGTAAGCCATGGGCGAACCTCACAATTTTTGTGAGTGGCATGTGAAATTCTTCTATTACCAAGACAGTCCAAGTTCTTCCCTCCCCTCACACATGCTCTGAGGACAAATTGTTTCTGTGTTGCCATTACCATGGGAGTCACACAGCCACCTGACTGTTTGTCATTGCAATAGTAACACTGATGGAAAAGCCAGCTACCAGCCTGCGTGTGGCGGTGTGGGGGGTGGGGATGATCATTCTGTTCCATGGAACAGCCCAGTCCTCCAAACAGGCACTCTATTTCTAGTTCCAGGTGAGCCCCAAGACATTGTGGCAATTAATACACACCTCAGACAAGAACTCCAAAGCTTTTTAAACAATATTGACTTGTAGTCATTATAATTAATATTAAATATTTCATAGAAGGAAGCTGGGAACCCAGAGCAGTACTTGTTAACCAGATCCTGTGCAGCAGTTCTCACTTAGTAAATTGATTTCATAGCAACTTGTAAAATCTGTTACATCAAATGGTGTTTGAAAGGGTTTTGGCCACTTAGTTCCAGAAGGGGGAAGAGGTGGGAGAAGAGGCACCTACTTTTAATATTCAGATATTTATTAACTATAACCCATGTATCTATTACTTTACGGTTATGGAAGTGACTGGAGAGAGGCCTACTTTTTTTAAGGATAAATTTAAAAATAGCAACCATATTTTTGTTAGTCTGACTGATGGGCACTGATAGAGGCTCCCTGCTGTGTCACTCCGTTGGGTTCGTTTGAAGACCACATGTTATTCTGCATGATACAAGCAAGGGACTCACTCTGTTCCTCACGGCAGCCAAGAGGAGCTGTAACACTTGACAGGCAGTTAAACTGAAATGTCAAAGGCGAAGGGACACAAACGCTGCAGGAAAGGGATGGGGTCAGACACATCCTGTTCTAGAGTGATCTGCAGGGAAAGCTGACTTGCCTTCAGAAGTAAGAGCGAAGGGTGTGTCGCTCCTTGTAATTTTTGTACAGTATCATCTGAAAAAGATGTTCTCTCTGAAAACTTTCCTAGGCTTTCTGCAAAGTGTACATTACTAATATAATCTGGAAGGAAACCGAGTGATGCTAACTTCTAAATGGCATCATTGACTGTTGACTTGTGTTCAGTCAGGGTTCAGCCCCACAAAGGTGCTATCCTGGGGATTTTATGAAGTCCCGAAAGGAAAACAGAATGTGATCAATTCTTTTCCACAATTCTTTTCCAGCACTGAACTGTGGTTTTGTTTTTCTCTATTCTGTAAGATGTGACTTTAAATGTCTGTGGTAGACTGAGTAGAACATCACAGCTGCTGAGAATATGCCATAGCTTTCAAACTTCTTTTTATTTTATAAAAACTTTTTAATGAAGAACCCCAATGCTCCGTAGAGACTAAGATTGTGATAGTGCCTCCGAAGGGGTTAAGCCAATATAAATCAAAGAGCAAATGCATATTTAAGGAAGAATAAGAGTGTGGTATCGGGAAAGGAAAGGAGATGTTTCCGTATTGTTTTCTCTCCACCTGAGCCTGTTACCATTTTTCTGTATGAAAACACATATGGCAGCCTTGTCTTGTCTCTGTCACAAACGAAATAGCAAATGAGGGCATATTTTCTATAGAGGTGGGCAAAAATTATTTTCTCAATTTTCCTGACGGGCACATAAAGGTAGTACAGCTAGGCGTATAGTTATTGCCTTACTTTGACTGTGTTCCTCTTAAACGGGTCACTTAAGATAGTTCTTCAAGTACTGTTTACTGGTTTTTCCATTCCTGGATACTCACGCTGATTTGTACAAACAGGGCTTCAGAAGTACAGAATGTTAGAGAAGATCCTTACACTTAGACCTAGTATGCATAGGACACGAAAATGCCAATTCTTCATTTTAAACATGTTTTTAAATTGCCCTTTATTAGTATAGGTAATGGAAATATCCCTATAGCAATAGGTGGAAACATTATTCATTTCATTGTAAATCTCTGTTTGCCATGTCCTAGTTCTGTCCTGCTCCTGGTGGATATAAACAAACATATTGCTCTAGATGGTGTCACTTTGTCCTCTCTGTACAGCATTCAGTTTGTTCATGTCCACATTTTTAAGTTGTTGAAACTGGCCCAAGTATGTAATAAACTCGATGGTGGCTCACACCCAAGGAGCTATTTTCTAAGATCAGTTTTTCTTAAATTAGTTTCTTAAAATGTAAGAAACCAGTTTCTGTTAATGATAAACCATCTGCTCATTATAAATGTGAGGCTTAACAAATAAGTAAGACATGCATATTTATTCATTGTGAGCAGATTACTAAATGCCTACTCTGTTTTCTGCAGTTTATTATATAGTAACTCTTTGCATAAGTTGAAGTTCAATTGTGCGACAAATTTGCATTAGAATATACCATTTAAAGTGTTTTTCTGTGTAGCCTTTTTGATTGGAGGCAGGGCAATGTTGATTAGTACATTTTGTCCCTGTACTAGCTATGTTTCTATAAGATATGGAGTCCTGCAGATCCCAGAGAGCTAGAAAACTTTGTCCTTTGCTCCTATTTGTGGGTTCTGTTTTTGTGGGGGGTTTTTGAGAAAATATGTACAATAAAATATTCCTTGCTTGTTACTCTGTTGCTTAATTTAGCTTTTGTTTTTTGATCTGAACACAGGGCAATAATAGTAGCTGCCATGTGTGTAGCACCCCCGATGTGCTGCGTGCTGTGCCAACTTTATGTTATTCAATCCTGGCAACACTTCAGCCAGTCGTTATTGTCCCCATTCACAGATGAGACAACCAAGAAAGTGCTGTCCGTCTGTCTGTCTGACTTGAAGCACACACCTTCTTCACACCACCTGCCTTACTGTGCTAGTGGGTAGTGTGTTATGTAAGGGAGGCAGGTGGTGGTGTCTCTTCTGCAGTTTATGAAGCCCTGGGGTCAGGTGGCTCAGCACATCAGGCTCTCAGCCTGCACTGTGAGCTATGAAGAGACGCTAGGTCTGTGCCCCAGCCTCCCCCTCACAGCTGTTTTGTCAATAAACACGGTAGTTCTGACCTAGAAGAAGTGATTCTTGGCTTAACTGATAAGAGGTTGATTTGGAAACCAGAATGGCCTTGTACTCTGCTATTAAAGAGATAAGCTTTATTTTTTCTCATTCTCAAAATAATATGTTTATTATAATAAAAAGAAACTAAAAATAAATTAAAAAATACCGAAAAAGTCTAAAAAATATTTTTTGAGAACCTGGTGTCACTGATGGTGGCTTTTGTAGTGACATAATTACAGTCATTCGTTTCCGACGCGTTCTGAAGGGCAGTGGTCCTCCATCTGCATCTATGACACTCCACTATTTTAAGTCATTTTATAACTGTTACAAAATTTCTTTTAGAAAGTGAATTTTATTTTTATCTGAACTAGATTTACATTAATGTGCAGAAAAGAATATAGAGTCATCCCAAAATCACACTAATTATTTGAAATAACTTAAGGAATCACTCTCCTAAAGTATGCCTATTAAACTAGTAACATTCTTAAGAGACGAGTATTACCTAAATCTAACCTCATAACAGGGATTGTCATCTATTCCTATAATATTAAAAAATAGCCAAGAAATAGCTTTTAGACTCTACCATGAAAATCAAATCCAACTAATAAAGTCATAAAACAGTCACATGATTTTAATATTTTAGAATTATAGGTATCATTCCTTTATTAGATAAATGTGATATTAAGTTTTGGTAAGAGAATGTAAACTATTCTGGACCCATCACGTGATTTGACTCACATCATGAGACTTGACAAGTGCTAACCAGCTCTGGTTCTAGCCTGAAGCTCTGTAAGACAGGGACCAGCCTTTATGTCTATATCCCCACTGACCTTCACACAAGACCTGCTTAGTCCTTAAATGCTGTGTTAGCCCTTTGATTCTCTAAATCTTTTCTGTGTTTCATTTATTGATTCAGTAGATTAGGGAGCACACCGAGGTATGTTCTTCCCATCCTTTGTCACATAAGGCTGAATATGCAAAAATGTTATGTGCACTTCATTGAGCTGTTACCTGGAGTTAGAGGAACTCATTGGGGAGCAACTTCTATAAATAAGTAAGAACATCTGATTGAATTAACCCTATGCAGTACTAAAAAGAGGAAGAAAGGGAGAGGAAAAAGCATATGGCCAAACCGAAATTTGTTCACTTCTAGATTTACTTGTGTAAACATAATTCTTTACATAAGTAATGTGGGGCTTTATTTCCAAGTTATTAACGTACTTTTGCATTTCTTGTATTTTAAGGTCAGATATGACCTCTTACATCTCTTGCTTCAGGAGTCACATCTGTTAATCTTTAAAACAAATCCCAGGTTGTAAGCTGAAAACTTAGGCAAGCTTGCAGACACAAGCCTTGGCACAAGCCTACCTTCAAATGTATTTCAGAACACTTGTCACCATTCGACTACTGCTAACCATGATCCAGTCCTCCCACCGTCAACTGGATTGTTTCAGGAGCCTCCTAACCCGTCTCCCTGAGCCTGCCTCTGACCTACCAGCCGGATCTCAACACACAACTCTGGTCATGCCATTTCTGTACACAACCCTTGCAGTTCCCATCCCAGTGGAAGCCCAAGTTCTAGAATGGTGCCTTATCTCCCTGACATCTATGGTGCTCTCCTTGCTTACTCGTCTAACCACACTTCTTGTTTTCCTCCCATAGCAGGTTCTAAATAAATAATGATGCTTGAATGTGTACAATTTGGCTGCTATGTGCCTAAATGAAAAGGAACTCATGAACTTTCTTTGGGAATGAAACCATTTGTCGTGGCTGTCCTCTCCCTGTCATTTCTACCCATCTTATTCCACCTGACAAACTACTGTTAAAGTTTCCAGAGACAGATTATAGAGGATAAGTACACGAGAGACATGATGAGATGTTTCTTGCTTTTCTAAAACATCAACTGCTGGTTCTGAGTGTCTAATCATCATAAGACTTAACTTTAAGATGACTCCTCTTTAGTGGGTATGTTGGTTTTGAGATGTTGCTGCAAATTCTTATAGTGTGTTATTGAGTGTTTTCTTCCCTTGAGTCTGAGCCAATCTTAGTGACCCACTAATAGAATGTGGCAGAGTGAGAAGTGACACTGCAACCTTGGAGGTTAGATTAGAAAGAAAATGCTGTGCAGCTTCTACCGGGTTGTCCATGGGGAATCAGCTGCCTCTGAGACTACAGGAGTCCTGGTCGGCAGCTGAGCTGAGCTTGCAGCTGACAGCCAGCATTAGCCACCAGCTGTGTACGTGTGCCATAGTGGATGGCCAGCCAGTTGAGCTCACAGATGACCACAGATCCAGCCGACAAGTGACTGAAGTAGCAGGAGGCTGTCCATGGGAGTCTTCGGAGTTCCTGACCCCCAAAATGAACAAAATAAAATGGGTGTTTTAAGTTATTGTGGAGTGATTTGTTATGTAACAACTGTAACTTGAACAATGGACCCCTGGACCCTTCATTCCTCATCTGGGGGCCATAAACTAGAGCACCTCCACCCCTATTCCAAGGAAAAGAAGTCATATGGACACAGGCAACAGAGTGTAGATGAGGGCTGCTTCAGAAAGAAGTGGAGTTAGTTCTCCATGAGGGTACTCTATGAGCCTATAGACAGTGGGTCATGGTCTTCCTTATTTTTTTCAGACTTCCTCCACCTTCCTGCCCACCAAGCCCATCCCCCCCACCTCTACTCCAGAGTTTTCTTTTAGATTTTTCCTTGTGGCTATATTGAATTGGGTTTTGAACTAATTCAGTCTGGAGTGAGCATATTCAGTTTTATATGGGCCAATTTTTAAGACATTGATTTTTTCAATGTTTTTGTTCACTATGTAAATGCAAGTTATGTACCAAGACTAGAGCATCGAGAGTTCTGAGTTAGGGAATTTTCAGTTTTCCAAGCACTGCAACATACTACACATCACACGTGTATACACATACCCCTTTAAAGAAGCTCCATAGTCCCAGTTGAAAATAAGTTAAGTGCAGGAGTAAAAGAGGAGGAAGACTTCTATTTCCAATCTTTGGTGACTTGTGTGAAAGATGGACCAAGATTCTTACTACCATTCTGAAAGGTTCTGGAAGGCAGAGGACAGCTTCCATCTTATTTCTTTTTAGTTAATCTCCATTTTCAATGTGGTCAGTGTCCTAGTTACAGAAGAAGGAATTCTTTATTTTCCACTAGTGAGACTATGAAAGTATACAATCAATCCCTTCTTTCTCCTCATACTAACCAAGGCTGAACTTAAGACCTGACCAACAGCAAAATATTCCTTGGTTTTGCCTGTAGGAGTGAATGCCCTTTGTTACAGTTAATGTTCTTTTTGTTTTGAGTTGTTGAAGTCTTTATACATTTTAGTCACCAATTTTTGAACTTTTGAGATGGGTTTAGTTTTTACACACATTATTATTTAAATGATAACTACCTGAGTATTCCAATATAAATTTAATTTTTCTTGCCAAATATACAACACTTCTTAACTTCAGTCAGAAGGAAGGGGATGGGGAGTGGTTTTGTTATTCCTTAACTATTAGCAAGTAATTTGATTTAAACTTCTCTGAGTTAGGGAAACAAGTTTGGGAAGAACAATACATCAGTGATGTTCATACTAGAAATCCCATCTTTATTTTATTTTATTTTTTAAATATATTTTATTGATTTTTACACAGAGGAAAGGAGAGGGATAGAGAGTTAGAAACATCGATGAGAGAGAAACATCGATCAACTGCTTCCTGCACACCTTCTACTAGGTATGTGCCCGCAACCAAGGTACATGCCCTTGACTGGAATCGAACCTGGGACCGACCTTTCAGTCTGCAGGCCAATGTTCTATCCACTGAGCCAAACCAGTCAGGGCTAGAAATCCCATCTTTATTGTTGCTCACTTCCTGATTCCTTTTTTCATTACACAGTAATTGATTTGATAATTATTGATTAAGCACTGACTGCAAGTGAGTAAATACATAATAGGGTCTTAGAAGGGAGACATTGGCATAAAGTGAGGACTCTCAAATGTCACCTCTTATTAGCCATTAGGATGTGCCAGATGTATTTAAATCTAAATTTAAGTCATTGGTTCTAAAGTTGTTTCAATTTTTCAAAATGCCCTTATTTTGGTGGGGGTGGGTGGGTACTGTCTGGCGTTGGCAATCTGTTCCTTTTTACAATTTCTCATAGCCTTCTACCCTCCTCCTCCTATTTCTATAGTTGGCAGCAGCCAATATGTCTATCCACTAGGCCATCACATTTGTTTTTATCCTATAATACTCAGGACCACACTCAGAGAAGGAACTTTGGAACTGGAAAATACTATGCTAATAAAAGTATTATTGCACATAATTTTTGCATACACTTTTTTTCTAAATAAAAGTACTTATTCAAAATGCCGATTTTCCATTTATCTATGAAATCATGTTAATGTTCTAAAATTTAATTTGGAAAACATACTTTAGCATTTTATGTAGTTATTTTAAAGTCCCTGTCTTATAATTCTGACATTTGGGCTGTCTCTGGGTCTGCTTCTTTTTATTATTCCTCCCTTGACTATAGATCCCATTTTCTTCCTTGTGTCTTGAAATTTTTGATTGTGTATGATTTGTATGAAATCCTTGAAAAAACTTTTTTTCTCTGGAAAAGGGCACCCTCTTTCTTATGTCAGGCCACAGCACAGGGGCTAAGTCAATTTTACTTGATCATTGGAGTCCTTTCTGGAACTTATGTTTTATAAATGAAGAACGTCTTGGGCCACTCCTCTAGTTTTGTTGTCTTTTCCCTCCATTTTTTTGTCATTGGTTCTATTTTCTGGAAGATTACCTCAATTTTTATCTTAAAACTTCCTATTAAATATTTTATTTTAGCCTTTATGGATGAAAAATGGCCACATGCTAATCTGACAAGCTCAAGGAAGGCCTGTGTGGTGGTCTTGAAAACTCAAGAGACCTAAAGTAACTACAAAGGATGGTCTGAAATGAAAACTTTAACTAAAAGCAGTTTATGGTGGGTAGTCATGTCCTAGGCGGGTATCTTTCCTGACAAAGATCAACTTTGATCTTAACTAAGCCTATTGTCGTTTTGCATCTACGATAACATACCTTTGGAATGTCAGTGTAACTTCCCTTTTTCTGGATCCATCAGGGCACAAGGAAAGCACGAGGACAGACCACAATTCTCTCATTGTTATTGTTATCGTGTTAATTATTAACTGTTAACTATCCTGTACCCATGTCAAAGAAGCATGTGTCCAGCCTTTGATTGTAATTTATAAGACGAGGTGAAAAACTGTCATTCTCTGGAGCATTATCTCAATCTGGTAGGGGCCACTGCTTCTCCTCCAGCCGCAGCCAACACTGTGGGAGGGGGAGAAGAAGATGGGAAAATGGGGGGAGGAGTAGGGCTGCTAACCTGCACTGAGTGCTCATTCTTGTCTAATCACGGTGCTAAATTCTTTATCTGGGTTATTTGATTTAATCACTGGAAGAACTATTTTTATTTCTATTTTACGCATGGTTCTTAAATCCCAGTTTTTCTGCTTCCAAAACACATCCTTTTATTCCCTGCCCACACAGCGATTCTGGAAGCCCAGAGAAGACCAACAGGAAGCACTAGTGAACACCATCAAGACAGCATCATGCAGAAGAGCAGGGACCTTGACCCAGACTTGGTTGGTTTGAATTCCAGTCATGCTACTTAGCAGCTAGGTTAACACCTGCAAGTTACACAAACATTCTGGACACTTATGCTTTCATTACCTGTAAAATGAGTACAAATAAAGTCATGCATGTAAATACTAAGGTATTTAAAGTAGCTAGCCTAGTATCCTTTCAACTAGAAAGGGTGCTGATGAAGTGGAGATGGGACCTGCTTTGGAGAAGCGGATGGGGAAGATGAGAGTGCCGCTTGAGGCAAAGCTCACTTTGGGGTGGAGAGTTGAGGGGTGTTGTCTAGCCCATCCTGAGTTCCTGGTTCAAGGGCTAAGAAGAACAGAGAGGCTTTCACAAAAGGTTGATCCTGGACAGTACCACACAAGGTCCCCTGACCCAGGCCCTAGGGCACTTCTTACAGTTAAAGAAGGAACTGGTAAAGCAGGGTTGAGGCTGTGGGTGAGATCACTCTTCAAGAGTGGCCAAGAGTGCTCTGTAGACATGGAGGGGGGAAAACCCCCAGGGGCCTCGGGTAGAGCTGCTGGCCGAGAATCACCTAGGATTCAGAAAAAAAGGGAAGGTGCTAGAGGAGTCTGGAGCCCAGGGATGTTCCTCAGTGAGGTCTGAAATGAGTTTTACTTTTACTCATTAAAACATTTATACAATATTGATTCGTTCAACATGTATGTATGGAGCACTCACTCTGCAGGAGCTGTGGTGTAGGGGGCATTGGAAGGCGGCCAAGAGCCCAGGTTGCAGAGCTGGCCACTGGACTGGGATCCTCAGAGCTATGTGGCCTCAGACCAGTTATTACTCCCCCTACCTTACAGACACCAATTAGAAGGGAATCTAATGTGGATTTCTTTAAGTGCAAGGTAAGGAGAATGATTACCTCCAGGGAGTGCTGTAATGAAGATTAAACGAGTTAATGCATATAAAGTGTTTTAAACACTGTCTGCCATATACTCAATGCCCAGTAAATTGGAACTGTTTTGATGTGCCAGAGTGGGCCAGGAGATCAGACAGGCATTCAAAGACTAATAAGTCTCAGGGACTTCAAGGTACTCAGGGGCCCCTCCATCCCCCGCAGGTAAAGTCTGCGTATCCCCGTCAAGGCCGAGATAGTGTCAGCCGATCCCAGACCTGGTTCCCAGGCCTGCTGGACGAGGTGGTGCCTGGAAGCCCAAGTTGCACCCGGGGTTTCATGTCTGAATCTTTCTTCTCTGGTTCCTGTTTGGCCTTTGTCACTCATGCCCTTTCTTTTGGGGACACAGGCCACAGTGCAGTGGAGGCTGCACCAGCCTGAGAGCCACGTGTGGAGCTGCCAGCGACTTAGATAAGTTGCGATGGTGACTCTGTCAAGTCTGTGAAGTCGGGTGAAAATTTCTAAAGTTACATGTTTAAAGTAGCTAAAAAGTGACCAAGAGAGCACTGAATCCAGTCCTTCACCTTTTCTATGACCTTGAGACCTAGTGAAGGTCAGTGACTAGACCTCCAAAGCCAAAGGCAAGGCAAAGGCAAGACTAGAACTCAGATCTCATCACAGGCTCCTGGGATTTTAGAATTGAAAAGAACCCGGGGTAGTACTCAGTCCAAACTTCTATTTTTACCGATGAGAACACTTAGGCTCAGCGGTTGAAAGACAGTTCATTGCTGGACCTACTTCTTAAGTCTGAGGAATTGAACTGACATTCTTTTTTATTAAGTTGTACTTGGGAAGGTGCAGACCAATTATAGGAAAAATAAAGTTGCTAAGAATGGGCTGAGTGCATAAAGGATATTTTCCCACTTAATATCTTTAATTTTCTTTAGATAGGGAGAAAAAACATTCATACTGGTAGCTATTACTCAAAATGAACACAGGGTGTCACCATGGTCATGCCTTATTCTGAAATAAGTTCAGTCTTCTGGTCTTTGAAAGCCTTACTATAGACTCGCAAGACGTTAGCATCTAGTCTTTAAGTCCGGCAAGGCGAGACAAGGGTATTTACTTCATTTTGAGAGCTTCATTTTATCAGAAATCAAACTTTAAGCTAACATTTAAGCAGGCTCTCATTTTGCCTGGAGGTGTAGATTTGATGCAAGAGAACTAGCTAGGCAAATATTCAATGGTTATAAAATGGGAAATGAAGTGAGAAATGAGAAATGGTGAGCATTCCCAATAACCACATCTAACAAAAATAATTTTCGGTGTTGCACAGAGGGCTCAGTAAGTGAATACCTCCATTGCCAAGGCCTGAGATAGGTGATATCATTTAAAAAGGGATTCAGAGTGGGAGAGGAGCATGTGGAACAAGCATTCTGTTCGTGATCGTTTAATCGTGGGGCCAGTAAGATGTGGGTGCCATTTTGCACAGAAGGCTAAAAGCAGTTCTTTTTAAAAATAAAATCCCAGGTTTTTAGCAAAGCCCACAAAGCCCGCCTCACTTGGGACAAGATCTTGGATTGTTCTGCTCCCTCCTGTGGTGCCTTCCCTCCGAGCACTCACCCGTCCTCTCCTAGCCCCCTCACCAGGCTGCTTGCCTTTCAGCCTTCAGGTTAGGTGTCCCTTCCTCAGAGTTTCTCCCTTTATTCCTCGTCGATGTAGCTTCCCATTGGTCTCTATCACTGATGCCTGGTCCAGCCATCATAGAACTCATCACAATTTCCAAGTATACTTTTTTTGTTGATGTACTCATCTACTGTACACTAAATTATACACTCATGTAGGGCAGAGTGCTATGCACCCAGAACAGTGCCCAGCACATAGTAGGTATTTAATACAGAATCGTCAAATATGTGGTACTTGTGAATGAGAAAGTGTCTCTGGAGTCTTCATAAACTGTGGATTCTCCAGTCATTTATGTTAAAAACCAGGGGCATAGGTGCCCTAGCTTTGGGGTTCTCCGGCTAAGTAGCCCTGAAGGGGAGCTTCTTAGTAGGCAACTTTGGGGCTGAACCAAATTAAAATTAACTGACTTTGGGGCCTGTGGAGACTGTGTGGTTGCCAGGGGGAGAGAGGAAGAACTCAGAATTCGAACTCTTCTACTTTTCTTGAGGAGGATGCAGTCTGAATAAGAGCTTTGATTTTGCCCAAGAAAGAGGCTCACAAACTGTAGCATGAAAGAATGGTTGACCTCTCTTGCATACTATGTACCAGGAACCATGTGAAACACTTTGCACGTGTTGTGACTGTGGTTAATTCTCACAGAAAAACTATGAATTGCATAGTAATATTATCTCCATTTATAAATGAGGAAACTGAGGCACAGAGACATTACACCATCAGTCTAAGGTCGCAGAGCTAAGCAGTCGGGAGGCCAGGACTAAAATTGAAACCTTGTTGCAGGGTTGGGCTCCATATCTTGAGCATGTTCCCTCCTTGATTCTGTGCACACCAAAGTCTGAAGTCCATTGGCTCCAGTGATAGGGTCAGAGTTCTCGTGGCCTCAGCAGGACTCATGGATGTTTGAGTTTTCCCATCCATCAGTGGGGCCCTGACCATGTCCAGGGTGGCTCAGGCGATGCTGGGACTTGAAGGGCATCTGTGGAGTGAGGGAGTGTGTGGGGTCGCTCCAGCAGGTGGGGTCCCTTAGCCTGGCCTGTGGGGATCCAGCTGAAACTGGCAGTCCAACATCCCCCGAGGGGTCCCAGAGTGCAAGAGGGCACTCTGCAAAGTTGCTGTCGCTTGGCAGCTCCTGCATTGAGCATCTGCCTCCTGGTGGTCAGTGTGTGTCATACCTACCAGCTGGTTGGCTGGTTGGCTGGTTGGCCAGTTACTTAGCCTTTTATATATATACTAGGGGCCCAGTGCACAAAAATTTGTGCACTTGGGAGGTCCCTCAGCCTGGCCTGTGCCCTCTCACAGTCTGGAACCCCTCTGGGGATGTCCACCTGCTGGCATGCCTGGTCAGCCTGGCTGAGGGGCTGATGGCTGTTTGCAGGCTGGCCAAGCTCCCCAGTGTGGACCCTCACCCCATTGGGGTGTGGCCAGCTTGGGTGATGGGCTGAGGGCCGTTTTCAGGCTGCCCACAGCCCCTTCAGGTTTTGGGTCCCTACTGGGGTGCCTGGGCAGCATGGGTGAGGAGCTGAGGGGGGTTTTCAGGCTGCCCACAGCCCCTTTAGGTTTTGGGTCCCTACTGGGGTGCCTGGGCAACCTGGGTGAGGACCTGAGGGGCGTTTTCAGGCTGCCCACAGTCCCTTCAGGGTTCAAGTCCCTACTGGGGTACCTGGAAAGCCTAGGTGCAGGGATGATGGCTGTTTGCAGGCTGGCCAAGCCCCCTAGTGGGATCCCTCACCCTGTTGGGGTGTGGACAGCATGGGTAACGGACTGAGGGGCGTTTTCAGGCTTTCAGGCTGCCCACAGCTCCCCTTGACCCAATGTCCTAGCAAGGCTGGCTGGAAGCAGGTTTCTGGGATTTATTTATCTTCTATAATTGATACACTGTTCCTTTAAGCCAAGGCCTAGGCAGATAATGAAGCCTCCTGTCTGCTTCAGCTCGTGGCTTCTATAATTGACAGAATGTTGCCTTAGTAGACTCTAGGCAGGCAGTTTCCTCCATCACTGGTGCAACAGAAGGCTGCTGTTTGCTTCAGCTCTGAGGCTTCTATAATTGAGACAGTGTTGCAAATATGTTGTTGCCTGGAGCACAGAGGGGCCCAACCGGCCGGCAAACAGTTTTACTCCTGCTGCAATGGAAGCTGCCTGTTTACTCCAGGTCCTTGAGTTCCGGCCTCCATCTTGGCTGTGTTAATTTGCATACAGCTGCTCTGATTGGCTGGTGAGTGTGGCTTAGGCATCTTGAAGAAACGGTCAATTTCAATATTATTCTTTTATTAGATTAGATAGATATATTTGTATTGATTTCAGAGAGGAAGAGAGAGGGAGAAAGAGAGAGAGAGATAGGAACATCAATAATGAGAGAATCATTGATTAGCTGCCTCCTGCTCATCCGGATCAAGCCCACAACCCAGGCATGTGCCCTGACTGGGAATTGAACCGTGACCTCCTGGTTCACAGGTTGATGCCCAACTGCTGAGCCATGGCAACCAGGCAATCTGCTTGTTTCTTGGGCTTCATGTGCAGCTTGCACTGCTGGAGAATAGCTTGCTGGAGCCATGAAGCTACCATGCCAACCTGCTTAGCTCTCTCCATTGCTTTGAAACAATGCAGGACTTTTGAGGGGCACATTTTGACATGTTTTGGAAAAGGTATTTTGGTCAGTGAGTATAGAAGGCAGCTTTTAAAAAATTATTATTCATTCAAATATTTATTGAGCAGCTAAGGAGATACAAAGGTGATTAAAACATGGTCCAAGAAATGAGGCAAACACACAGGGAAGTAGAAAACAAAGTATTGGTTCCCTGGGTCACAGTGTCCAAAGAAAGTGCTGTAAGCTTTTTAAAAAATTTAATACAAATTAAAATTTATTACTAGTAATAACAGCAACAATTAGCAATTAGTGAATACTGACTTTTTAATCCTGCCAGTATCTTTAGGACATGTGGATGAAAAAGATTCTATGGAAAGTAGCTTCACAGGATGATATGATCATAAATTCCTAACTGGGCATGTCAGGGTGGGTAGTCACGCCCCAGGCCTATAACTTTTTAGTGGAAGGTTTATATTTGTCTTAAGTAAGCCTTGTCCATTGTTTCTGTGCATCTATGTTAACAAACCTCTGAAATGCCTCTTTTTCAGACTTTTCCTCTAAGTATGACTACCCTTAACAGAACACAGAATCTTAATCCTGTCTCTGCCTTGCTCTCTCCCACTTTCACATAACCATTTTCAGGTTCCCTTCCTCATTCTAAATGCTTAAAGAAGCTGTAAACTGTCGTGTTTATCTCCTGAGATAAACACCTCTTCTCCTGTAAGACAATCTCAGCACTCAGCACAGGTCTGTGGAGCCACATCACCCACCACATCACAAGGGTTAGCTCTCAGCCCTTCCCCTGCCTCAACTCACTGGAGGGCTAGATGGTTCTGATTGTTCTCCATTGCCCTCCCCACTCCCCACCTAGATTTTTTTTAATCACTGGTCTTAAGGTTCAGTTCCTTGCCCAACACATACATTGATCAGTTGACTCCACACTTATGCTCAGCCATGGGATTACATGAGGAGTCTACTAGAGAACTATAAAACTAAAGGTGGATGCTTATCAGGAGCACCAGGACTAATGATTCTCTAGCTGATGTTGAAATTTAAAAACCAACCAAGGAGTTTCATAGAAAACTAACAGTGTTTGATACCAACATGGCATTCAGCTTCTGACCAAACTGAAGGCCTCTCATGTAGGAAGTTGTCTCTTTCTCCCCAGCTAGAAGTCTGGCCCCCAAACATCACATCTACATCTTGGGAAATTCATCAGCATCCCCACGGACCACATTGAGCAGCCATAAGACCTTCCTGGAGGATGGCAATAGTCTGAGCACTCAGCATTCCAAAGTTCAGTGGACGTAAAGAGTGAGGAAGTGGTAGCAAAAGTCAGACAAAAGTGGGATGCATTTTTGTTTTTTATTTTATGCTAGGATCATGCTGTTTTGATTACTATGGCCTTGTAATATAGTTTGATGCACTTTTAAAAGGAATGACGCCAATCCTTGTAAACCAAGACCTAGAGTGTGGAAGGCAAGTCTCCAAACACCAACTGGTGGGCGATCAAGTCAAGGGCCAGTCCTCATATATGAAAATGTTTTGATTGTTTCAAAGTCTCTCAATCTTTATTTAAAATGGAAAAATCATTAAATTTATTATTTTTGGTTTTAGTATAGTTTCTGTATAATATTATATTAGTTACTAGAAGCCCGGTGCACAAAAATTTGTGCACTTGTGGGGGGGGTCCCTCAGCCCAGCCTGTGCCCTCTCACAGTCTGGGACCCCTCAGGAGATGTCCACCTGCTGGCGTGCCTGGCCAGCTTGGGTGAGGGGCTGATGGTTGTTTGTAGGCTGGCCAAGACCCCTGGTGGGGACCCTGACCCCATGGGGGTGTGGCCAGCCTGGGTGAGGGGCTGAAGGCCATTTTCAGGCTTTCAGGTTGCCCACAGCTCCCATTGACCCAATGTCTCAGTGAGGCTGGCTGGAATCAGGTTTCTGGGGTTTATTTATCTTCTATAATTAAAACTTTGTTGCCTTGAGTGGAGGCCTAGGCAGGCAACGAAGCCTCCTGTTTGCTTCAGCTCCATGGCTACTATAATTGAAACATTGTTGCCTTAAGCAGAGGCCCAGCTGGCCTAGGCAGGCAGTTTCAACTCCATCGCTTGTGCAATGGAAGCCTTCTGTTTGCTCTAGCTCCGTGGCTGCCAGCCACCATCTTAGCTAGGCTAATTTGCATACAGCTGCTCTGATTGGCTGGTGGGCATGGCTTGGTTGGTGGGGGTTGGCTTAGGTGTAATGGAGTGAGGGTCAATTTGCATATTACTCTTTTATTATATTAGATATTAGTTTCAGGTGTACAATATAGTGATTGGACTTTTGTATACCTTACAATGCTATCGGCCCACTAATTCCAGTAATCACCTTTTATTGTATAAACCTATCACAGTTGGGCAAACATCCCTTTGGTCCCTGTTTCTATGAGTCTGTTTTGTTTGTTTAATTACACAGCAGTAAAAAAATAAATAAAAATGAAGTCTTGCCATTTGCAGCAATATAGATGGACCCAGTGGGTATTATGCTAAGAGACATAAGTCAAACAGAGAAAGACAAATCCTGTATGGTTTCACTTATATATTGCATCTAAAAACCCAAGACTTTCAGTTTTAGTCAACACCCATTTCACTGACATCTACTGCATTTTTAGTAGTGATTATAGCTGCCAGACCAACAAGGTGTATCTGCATTCCATTCCCTTTATTTCTTGTTGGTATAGCAGTGATAACCATCAGCCCACTCTGCTGACGTGTCTTGTATTTAACAAGACTAATAAAATGAGAAACCCAGGAGTTCCTCCTCCCCTTCCATTTATCTTTAGTTTAGTTAACATTTAACCAGGTTACCATTCTGATCGGAAAGAAAGACTCCTGACAAAACTTTTTTGATGGCCTTTTCTTCCTTTATTGTTTTAAACTCAAAGCTTGATTTCTTCTAGAAAGGCATCATTTGACTATTATAATGTGCCTAATTTATTCTTCTCCTGGTGGACTCCAGGGTGGCCTTTACTGCATGTTTTATATCTTCTGTTACCATGCAACTATGGAGTGATTTGAGAAGTGAAACTCATAAATCAAGTTGACCTATAATACCAGGGCATTGTGTTGTGAGTCAGCACACACACACACACACACACACACACATACACGCCAGCTCAGGGATGACCAAATCTGAAACATACAACACACTGTGCACCCTGGCTTCTGCCAATTGTGCAAAATAACATAAATGGAGCCACTTTAAAATCAAAGCTGCCATCCCAAAGGAGCAGCCTTGCACATCTTACTCCTCAAACCTTTGGAATGTTAAAACCGGGCAAAGCCACCTTTGGACTGGGCCTACACAGCACTGTATCCCAAACAACTATTTGTCATAACTAGAACTGAAAATTAAAGACATTCTTTAGAACGAGTGTCACTATTTAGCCTATCTGCACCTTCTATTTCTTCCTCCTATTCACGTAATTGTTCCCCTCCCTTTTCTCATAACTATCCCTTGATTCACTTCCTAATGGGGACATGATGTGGGTTTCTACCTGAATCACTGCTTTCTGCAAAGCTATTCTTTTGGATCGCAAATAAACGCTTATTGCCTTTCACTTTGGTCTTGTAGTTTTAGGATAACACTAAGACAGCAGATTTTGAATCTAAAGGCCCTGTCAGGCTTAGGCCAGGGAAACCCTCTTCATAGGAAACATCTTGAGTTATAGGGCCTCTGGGGCCTCGATGGGGTTGGCCTCCTTCCTGACCTCATGTACAGCCTGGAGTTTGAAAGGGAGCAAAGATGAGATAGAGAAGTCAAGACTCAACAATTCAAGTTATCTCACTGAGACTGTGAATGTTGCGCATAAACACTGCTGACACCACTGCTGCATCCTGCGCGGGCCGGCCTGGAGTGAGGCTCGAACCTGGGTGCCTCCATGCCAGGCTCAGCCCTGCCTCTGGTTGCTGTCTGTGCCTGCTTTGGCCTCACTGCCTCTGAATCTCAGGCTCTTATCTGTACAGTGTTGAAAACATTAACAGAATAAAAAGGCCACCTATAAAATGGGAGAAAGCATCTGCAAACCAGGTTGTCTTGAAGGCCAGGTAAGATAACTATGAGAGGTGTCCAGCCCTGAGAGCGATGTGGGGTATGATTTGAGAATCTGGAAGGAAGAACATTTGGGGGAGAAGCGCAGGATAGCATCCACCGCCTATCTCAGCAAGGTCATGAGGGAAGGCCAGGGATGGCAATCGTTTTTAAGTTTAAATTCCCCTCATTCTCTAATCAAACTTTCCCTAACATGAACCACACAGTCAGGGAACTTTGTCCTGCTTTAATCTTTTTACTTAATTGTCACTGAGATTTTGCCAGCTTGAAGACTCACCTTTAGTCTTCCCATGTCTTTCCACTAGCAATAAACCCTTAACGCAGAAGGCTGTAGGTGTTTTCCATAGATCAATCAGCAAGGTGTGTGCGATAGGGCTGAATCCTGCTTTAAAATCAGATAGAAAGAGAAGATCCAGGTACCACAAGGCAACAGGTCCACGATGGAGAGAAAACGGATCCTGGCCGGAAAATTGGAAGTTTGGAAAGCAGCTCTCCTGAATTCACGGTAACTGTGGACCATCTGTCAGGAGGCAAACTCACTCCATCATCTGGGGTTTAATTGTTAAACAATCCTCTTTCAGAGCCCTCTGGCAGATGCCACTCACCAGGAGTGGAAGCCATCTGGCACGTAGCAACAGAAAGCCGGGGTTATGGAGGCACTGAGATTTTTGAGAACTTTGAGTTTGGAGGCTGTTGCCGTCTCGCGGGCTTTTACTGGACGTGATGCCCTAAGTAGGAAAGACCCATTGCCTTCTGGCTCCTGCTTACCTCTTGGACCTCCTCTCAGTTAACGCCAACCACAGAGGCCTTGTTTTGGGGTCTGTTGAAAAGGACAGCGAACTCCTTTTCTGCCAGGTGCATTGGAGGCGCGCAGGTGAATTGTCACCTGAGGCCGCCAGCGCGGCGCTGGGCGGGGCGAGGGGCGGGGAGGAGGAAGGGCAGGGCGGGGGTAGGGGGGGTCACTGGGGGAGCGGCAGGGGAGCCGCGGGGAGGAGGAGTCTGCAAACTTTCAGTTCGAGGGCATTGTGGGAAGCAGCCACGGTCTGAGGCAGATGCCTCACCTGTCAGCCGCGCCGGCTCCTGCACTGGGCTCTCGCCACTCGGCTCTCGGCAGGCCGGGGCGGAGGCGGCCCGGCCACCATGGTGAGTGCCCGCGATCGGGGCGGCGCTGACCCGGGAGGGAGCGCTGTCGCTCTCGAGAGGCACCTGCGGAGCCTGGCCCGGCGCGCGCCCCGTGGGGGAGCTGCCGGGTCCCGCCGGAGTCCCCCGGCCCGTCCGTGCCTGTGGGCCAGCCGCCGGGACGGGGCGGACGCGCCGGGGCACCCGGGACACCAGCCCGGGACTCTGGCGGCCGCCTGGCGCCGCTGCTTCATTCATTCACCCGACGTTTGCCGGGCACTTAGGCTGCGCCAGGCGTGGTGCCAGGCGCTGGGGCTATCGCGCAGGATCGGTGGAGACCTGGCTCTCTGGGGCTCAAGTTCTAAGAGGGAGGTGTGGCTGGAGGGAGACTTGTAACACCAGTAACTAAAGAGAGTGAGTGCTCGTCTTCTCAAACGCAAGGAGATGGAGGGGTGGACAGGCAAGTCTGCGGGCAGGCGGGCGGACGCGAAAGGCCGCTTTGGGGAGATGGTGACGTCTGAGGTCCTGGAGGAGCTCTGTGGCGGTGGGAGCAGGCGGAGGAAAGGCCACGGAGAAGAAACCCTGGCCAGATGAGGGTTTTTACTCCATCTGAGTGGGGGATCCTTGGGAGCAGGTTAGCAGGAAAACGGACCTTATCTCTTCTATATATTTATTTCATATTCTTTTATTTATTGATGAAGGTATTGCATATGTGTCCTTATCCCTCCTCGATGCCCCACCCCACCCCCGCTCATGCCCTCGCCCCCCCTGGTGTCTGTGTCCATTGGTTAGGCTTATATGCATGCATACACGTCCTTTGGTTGATCTCTCCCCTTACCCCCATCCTTCCCTACCTTCCCTCCGAGGAGGTTTGCCGGTCTGATCGATGCTTCTCTGTCTCTGGGTCTGTTTTTGTTCATCAGTTTATGTTGTTCATTATATTCATATTTCTAAAAGATCTTTTTGGTGGCTGGTGGAGGTTAGACATGTGTGTATGTGTGTGTGCGTGCATGCATGCATGTATAGGTATATGTATCTGTATGTGCGTGTGTGCGTGCATGTATGTGTGTATGTGGTGTGCGCATGTACATGTGCATGTGTGTGCGTGTGTGTATGTGCATGTGTATGTATGTGTGTATGTGTGTGTAGGAGTATCACAGTGAAAACAGGGAGACCAGTTGCAGCATTGCAGGGGACAGGTACGTGGATGCACTTGGGTGGAAGCGACAGCTTCAGGCACCTCTTGCTCTTGCCTTCCATCCAGGTAGCATTTTGAGAGTGCAGTGGCCTGAGGTGCACCAGACCCGCTTCCTCAGGTGACCTCACTCCCCAAATCCCGGGAAAAGTGACCTGCAAGCCCCTGGACAGGTGGCCTGGACAGGAGGACCATGTGGGTTCAGACAGTCGGACAAGGAGAGTTGGGGAGAGCCAAGGCCCTGGACAGCAAGACCCAGTGCTAGTTCCTAGGAGGGCTTTGACTGCACAGACTAGAGGCATGCGGAGGCGCCATTGTTTGTTGCTGAGGGTTCCTGGTAAATGCAGTGTGATGCAAAGAGGAGGCTGTAAATAATGGAGCAGCTCTCTTGACTTGCTCAGGTTTCCCAAGGAACAAGGTGACCGTGAGCAGCAGCCCGCCAGCGTCATTTGCCTGATGGAGGGTGGAATGAGGCCGTGAAGTTCCTGAGCAGCTGAAGACAGCTTCCATCGCAGGGGCTGCGGTGGGTCCATGCTCTAGCACCTGCTGTGGAGATGTAACTTACTTGCTGATGAAAATTGCGGTCAGTTGATCAGAAATGTGCAAAGTTTCCCTGGTTTTCCACCAGATCTTGCCCAACAGGAAATATTAATGTCTTGAGCACTTATGCTAGGCCAAGTGGCATGCACAACCCTTGCACTTATGATCTCGATCCTTGCAACAACCAGATGAGAGTAATTGTGCTCTTCGCCTTTTACTTGGTTTGACATGTTCTAGCAGCGTGTCCTTGGATAAGCTCTTGACCTCTCCATGCTGGTTTGCCCATGGAGACAATATTTGTTCTAAATTTGTAAGGCAGGGGCCCTTAGGAGTCCCTAAGACTTTTCAGAGAGCCACAGGGCCAAACTGTTTTCATGATAACACATGATATTATCTGCCCTGTTCATGTTCATTCCCACGTGACTGCACATGGAGTTCTATTGAAGCGAATATAACAGTATGACCTGGGGTAGTGCACCAATTGAATGCCGAAGCAGTTAGGAGAGTCCATATGCCTCCTATTGAGCCAGAAATTATAGAGACTTGCCAAAAGGTAACAGTGCCACCCTCCTCACTAATTTTCTTTATTTTTTCCCTTTTTCTTCCTTTTGTTGCTTTGGAAAATATTGTTACTATTCATAAAAAATTATATCTGTTAGTGTGTAATAGTCTTATTATTATTTTTAAATGAGCCCAGCATTTAAATGAGCTGCGGTGGCTCAGTGGTTGAGTATTGACCCATGAACCAGGAGGTCACAGTTTGATTCCTGGTCAAGGCGTATGCCGGCATTGCAGGCTTGATCCACGATTGTGCAGGAGACATTGATCAATGATTCTCTCTCATCGTTGATGTTTCTTCCTCTCCCCCTCCTTTCCTCTCTGAAATCAATAAAATATATTTAAAAAATAAGTGAACCAGTTAATTTCTAAACTTTTTCTCCATTTAAATGTATACTATATGGCTACAACCTACACAAACAACAATTTGGGCCCTGGCTGTCACTCAGTGGATAGAGCCTTGGCCTACAGACCAAAGGGTCTCGGGTTTGATTTCGGTCAAGGGCATATACCTCGGTTGTAGGTTCCTCCCCGGCCTGAGCCCTGGTCAGGACTTGTGCAGGAGGTAGCCAACTGATGTGTTTCTCTCACATTGATGTTCCTCTCTGTCTTTTCCACTCTCCCTAAAAATCAATTGAAAAATACCCTTGGGTGAGGATTGACAAAACAAAGCAAAACAAACCAAAAGCACAACAATTAGGGGGCTGTCTATTTGTAAAAGTGTGAAGGCCTCAGAGACAGGTTGTGTGAGTTAATGCAGACGGAAATGCATAGAGCAGCTCTGCCCTCTCTAAGTGCTCAGTGACCATGATGCCTCATCTCTTCTTTCTGTTAAATAGTAGGGAACAATCGCTGGTCCTCCCTATTGCCCTGCAACACTAGGCTTTTTTGCGAAGGCCGTTTTGCAACCCCCGTCCGTTCCTGACTCTTGCCAGCTCTTCCTCTAGGAAACTGGCCAGTGCTTAGAGCATCCCACCGGGAATGTGCACACAGGAAAAGGTTCTGGATTCCACTGTGCGGGTGACCCAGTTGCCAGCCCAGAGATTTCAGACCTCACACATCTTGGAGCTGTGTTTGTATTTGAATCATACTGTATGAATCAGTTTTGTACCTCTGTACCCTGCCTTTGTTTTAGAAATCTCTGCCTTGGAAAACAATGCTAGGGTTCTTGTGTTTCAGGGGCCGGGAGCTCAGTGCACGTAAACATCTTACTGGGAAGAGTTTGCTACTGTATGGCTAAAATGTTGATTAAAGGATTTTATTTTTAAATATATTTTTATTGATTTCAGAGAGGAAGGGAGTGGGAGAGAGAGATAGAAACATCAGTGATGAGAGAGAATCATTGATCAGCTGCCTCCTGCACATCCCACGCTGGGAATTGAGCCTGCAACCTGGGCGTGTGCCCTGACCGGGAATTGAACCATGACCTCTTGCTTCATAGGTTGATGCTCAACCACTGAGCCACACGGGCAGGATGATGGAAGAATTTTTTAATTTGTTTCTTTATTTTTCTCCCCCGTAAGAAGATAGCAGTGAAGATTTATAGGGTGAATTTTAAAAGGCTTTGGGGACAGCATAAATAAAAATGCAAGCAGACTTTGCTTTATGCATGCCACATGCTTCCGAAGAGTTGAAGTGACTTTTAAAACCATGTTGTGAACAAAACAAGGGAATTACCCATTGCAAGAAACTCAAATAGAAAGTCCTTTTGAAATATGAGTAATCTTGTGTTGCAGATTCAGTTCTCATAATGTATGTTATTTATCTAAACTGAGATAGACTGATGTTGAAACATCAAAGGTTTCTTGCTGTGATTTTAAATCTTCTTTAGAGAGACCTTCCCAAGCTGAACTGTGAAGCCATTTCTTTTCCAGAATTCATGTTAGTTTGAAGCAGCATGAGTGCACCCTTCTTCTAAATCAGATAATTCTGTTTCCTGTGTTCAGTGCAGTCTCTTTACATTACATAGACATAGGAAAGGTGAAAAGGAATTGGGGAGGGTATGGGAGGGGAGCCCCAACTATGAACCTGTAAATCCTGCCATGTGCCCCCTCCCCACCCAAGATATTAATTTTGTTGTCTGTGGCATAAGTGAATTGTACTCAGGATGTAGTTATTCGGGCAGTTTAAATTCCAGTCTGAGGGTGAAGCAGTCTGTTGCTGTAATGAGCACTTTCCTCCCCTTGAGGCCCGGTCTGGGCTGCTGGCCAGCGGTTGGTGTGGGGGACAGGGGCTTTGGAATAGGGAGGGAAATGACCCTTTGTGGTGTTCAGTTGTCCCAAGAGGGTTCACCCACTTCCCTTCCCACAGATCTCCCAGCAACACCAGGGAAACTTGTATTTCCCTCTCGCCAGGACTGTTACTTCTGAGTTCCTATTGCTCGTTTTTATGACAAATATTGACAATAGCTTATGATTTTTATGTGGCATTTTACTAGCAACAGCTGGAAGGGAACGGTCAACAGACTGCGAGTTTGCCACACTGTATCATCAATACTTGTCCCACTGGGTCCCATGAATTATTTCATTATGGACAGAGAGAGGATAATAAAGTTAGCATTTCCCTTCTCACACAAATGAAGAAAATCCCTTTAAGAGTCATGCATTTCTTGACATCTCCGTGAATCATTCCTTCATTTAAAAAAACCATTATTGTTCATTATAGTTGGCATACAATATTACACTAGTTTAAGGGGCACAACACAGAGATTTGACATTTATATACTGATGATGTGATCACCACAGTAGGTCTATAACCATGTGTCCCCATACAAAGTTATGATGTTATTGGCTATATTTCTTATGCTGTACATTGCATCCCTGTGACTTATTTATTTTATAATTGGAAGTTTGTACCTCTTATTCCCCTTCACCTTTTCCACCCACCCTCCTCTTCTCTGGCAAGCATCTATTTGTTCTCTGTATCTGTGAGTTTCAAACAAAACAGAAGAGAAACAAAGTCCTTCCACTTTTGTTGTTGTTATTACATCCAGAGATTATCCTAGAGATCTGAGACCTCTCAGAGGTTACTCCTTCCCTGGGGCCTGATCTTGCCCCTCACGGAGTCTCTCTTCCTAGTATATCTCAGTCTTCTCTGATGGAGTTTTTTGTTTCCCCTGAAGTGTCCTAGTCATTTATTTACCCAGGACAAACTCCCTAATCACCTTTTGTAGCCTCCAGGTCCCAGATGTGATAGAATGTATGCAGAAATCAGAGTCAAATGCCCCTCAAATGCTCTGTGTTGTACTAACCTGTCTTGGCAGCATCCTGACTAGGAAAATACTTGTTACATGGCTGCCAATAGCAGACTACAGTAATTTATTCACACATTGTTTAAGTTAGAAATGAAATGCCATTGACCCTTATGAGGAAAGTGGGCTTCAAAAAATCTCTCATAAAGCCCCAAGCCTGAAAACTTTCCCACAGATAGATCTGGGTGTGAGATAGCTCTCTCTAAATGGTTTTAAAAAACTGCCTGGGGAGGAATAATACGATCACTCACTGGTTTCTCAGTGCGATGGGGCATAGACTAAAGTACACTCAGTGAAGAATAACGGCATCCCGCATTCTATTTTGAACACTTTTTTTGCAGCCTTTCTAGCAGGATTGTGGGGCTGATAAGAATTTATGGGTATGGGGTGAGGTCCAGTGGACACTAAAATACTGTCAAGCCTTCCTTATGTCTAGGTCTATGAGGAAGAGGAACTGAGGTCATAGTTTGCAAACTGAGGTGCTCATGCCCTTTTTATACTTATCCTTGTAGAGGGGGGACCTCCGAGGATGAACAGTACTCATCCAGATCATTTTTAGATGAAAAAAAAACACACTATTTTTTTGCATTAAAACATGAATGTATTTGGGTCCAAAATGTAAAATGTACATAAGCTTTAAAGATAAAAGCCTCACAAATAGCATGTTTATGGCTAGTTACTCAAGGCTAATCCTCTACCTCTCCCAAGGCTACCTGCCTTTGCTGCTGTTAAAATTATTTGGGTAGAAACACTTAAGACAGCGTTCCAAGGCGGGGTCAGAAATTTTTTCCTGTCAAGTGCTGGATTGTAAATGTTTTAGATTTTGTGGGCTCTGTCATTTCTGTCACCATTAACCCTTCTGCTTTAGAGTGAAAGAAACCATGGACAAGGTGTGAATGAGTGTGGATACTTTTTAATAAAACTTTATTTACCAAAACAAAGGAGGGCCAGGATTGGCCTATAGGCTGTAGTTTGTTGGCCCATGTTCTAAAGCAACTTCCGTGTATTCACTGATAAGTATATTAGACAAGTGCATAAAACACACTGGCAGTGTTCCGCCCACAACCGGCCCCATGATTGGTGGGACCCAGTGTGAAATGAAAATGTAGAGGCCCTTGTTCAGAGTTTACTGAGAATTTTCAGATGATGACAGCAGTAATCTGAAAAAAAATCATTATAGTTAATTATAGTTGGCATGCAACATTATACCGGTTTGAGGCGCACAACAAGCTCGGTGCCCTTAGAACCCAGGCATCCGGTGTCCACAGAAACCAGCCCTGCGTCTGGGCCCCAGAGATTGTGCTGGATAAACCAGAAGTTTCCTACTCTCTTGGAACCCCCATTCTTGGTGGGACGTTCTGTAAACTTTCTTAATAATTTTGTATCAAGCACACAGGCAAAGGATTATACTAAAAAGCTTAGCTACGTCCTCCTCTTTTTGGAAATTGCCGCCATTTCTGAGATGGGCAGTGTGGGGACCTAGTTGAGGCATGTGAATCGGGGAGCAATGCTGGCCTTGTGGGCTAACTCAGGTCCTGACACCTCCAACCTTCCTTGCCCTGAGGAGGGGGCAGCCATTGCTTAGCTGGCTCAAGCCTTTGCAGGGTCATTTCCTGGACCTGTTCCGATGGAACACAGCGTTCAGGAGCATCTGCCACATTTAGTTTCGGATTATTGCTCCTGCCACAGGCATATCTTTCTCCATGTCCCCACAGAGCCCTGGGTGCGGGACACCAGGGCTTCCCAGCCCCTCTCATGTCTGCCCTGTTCATCCAGGTATGGTGTAACTTGTCAGCTTAGATCCTGCACATTCTTCCCCCATTTGTGTAAAGTAAACATACAGATACTCCTGTATATAAACTGAAAGCTTCCAGAAGGATATGCAAGAGACTGCAATTGTCTCTGGAAAGGGCTCTAAGCATCCGGTGTGGCAAGATTTTTATTGCCTGTTCTATTATTAGATGCTTCAGTGTGTTCTATTTTAATGTAATATCTTTTTTAAAATTTATTTTTTATTGTTGACAGTATTGAAGATGTCCCACATTACACCCCCCCTTTGACCCTCTCCACCCAGCCCCCCACCATGCCTCACCCCAGGCCTTTACCATACTGAGTTCATGGGCTATGCATATATGCATATAAATTATTTGATGAATCTCTTCCCTCCCCCTCCCCTCCCTTCCCCTGAGATCTGTCAGTCTGTTCATGAATCCTTGTCTTTGGACTTATTTTGTTCCTGTATTTATTTTACCTTTTAAATGATATAAAAACGACTTTATAAATATGTGTTTTTATTGCTTCTCCAGCAAAACTCTGTTTTGTTTTTCTCTGTGTTTTATAACTTTTTAAGCTTGAATGTGTTTGGAATTGGGATGGTAGCAGAAGGAGAACCCTTAAAATACATACACACACACTTCACACACACACAAATTCTCTTTCTTTCTTTCTCACTAACTTGGGCTTGGGTTCTTGGCTAGAGTTCAGAACTTCTAATTGTATTTTACTTTTATATGAGAACTGAAAATAGCTGGGGGGGAAATGTGAGCCAACTTACTCACTTCAATGACTCTGAAACTTTTGATGACAGGTAAAATAATATTTCTAGTTACTTCACAGGACCGAGCCATTCAAGTACAGATGTGTTTGTCAGGTCATCCGGGGTGGGCCTCTCCACGTTTAGTGGGCAGCTGAACATTCCAGCAAAATCGAGAAGTCACATACTAAAAAAGTGGGGAAGGACCCATCAAATCTGGTATCAGATTCAGATTACCACCAAATTGTTCTGCTTCCAGTTTCAGTGTCTGCTGCCTTTCCTCATTTTCCTTGAAAAAAGAAAAATAAATCAGGTTTCATCCTGCAGCTGAAAAAAATGAATGTTTCTTCAATGAGAAGTGTGAGAATTTCATCAGGCGACAGAACATTCTGTCAGAAGAGGCCTCCCTGTCGTGTGACACACGGAGCATTTCACCCAGGTTTTCAAGAAGCCTTTGCTCGCTCGCATTAGAGGAAGGTGTGAGACCAGATGTGATATGACAGGGAGTGGGGAGGTGGCAAGGTGGACACCCCTGGCCCTGTGTGTAAGCCGTGTGATTTGGACACATGGCTCTTCCCTCTCCTAGTCAGGCCCACTTCCTTGGGTAACCTGAGGATTGAATGAGAGAATCCAGTTCAAGCCTTTTGCACGGGGGGCCTGGAATTCATTCCATAAATGACAGCTAGGCTATATTTTAAAGAAATAGGAAAAAGCTAATAAACCACTTAAAAATTGGTTCATAAGACTTATCCCCTCCCCCCCTTTTAATTTGAACAGATAAAGAAACAAAATATCATAGACTGCAAATATTGGGGAGGGGAGAGAAGGTAATGGTTATCATAACATCCCATTTTTTCTAAATACGATTCAAAACTCCATGTAGGCATAGAACGTTTTTCTTTTATTCCTTAAACAAGCATGTGCCCTCCGTTTCTTTACTAAGAAGGTAATTCCTCAATTCTACTTGTGCTGCGTATGAATTCTACCTTTCAGAGTCCATTTGGCCTCATGATTTTAATAACTGAAGAATTCAAATGATGTAGTCTACATCAGCAAGCTCAAGGCAGGTCAGATTGAACCTGAACTTAGAAAGAGTACATGGGTGTGCCACCTCCCACCTCTTAACACATTTTGCTCATGGCTGTAGGTATCATTATCAAAACACGAACGCCCTGGCATCTGGTTTTTCATGAGTGCTGGATTGGCTGCAGTAGGAAGAAAATGAAAGTTCTTAATAAACATTTCGGTGGTCATTACCATGCAGGGTGCCGAGTGCAGCATATTTAAGCATATTTAGCCTATTTAAGCACGGCTTCTGGAACAATTTTTCCTGATCACACACACAAAATATTCACATTAAGATCAAATAAGCATTATGAATAGGGTCCCAAGTTATTAATGTTTCATTCAACTTCAAAGTCATATTGAAAATTGCCTGGAACTTTTTTGCCTCCTTTTCTGGTATCTTTAATTTCCTGGAAAGATTTGAAACAGAACCAAAGGCCAGTCTGCCTCTCAAAAGACTCCAGGAGAAAAATCTAATTAGAGGCATGTTTTCTATTAGACAAATTTAACCAGCTAAGAAGTATCCTTGATATAATCTAAGATGATTACTCTGTCCAGAGGAAATGATAAATGGAGGAACTGTATATGCATCACTTTTCAAGTTATTGTTTTCCCCCCAATTTGTTAATCCTCACGTTCTTAACTGTGGAGGTTATCAGAAAAGAAAACCCCACAAGCCTGAGGCCTGTTTCCTGATTACAAGAAATGGTGCTGCTGGGAAGACATTTCTCACATGCACAGCAAACCTAGCTGGGCGCGGGGGTGGGAATTAAGCTCCGAAGCGCGTTGTTTGGATTATGGAATTGCTGCAGGGACTCTGTGGAGGAGGCCATGGGAGGGCTCTGGAGGGACGGCATGGAGCTGAGCCCAGAAGGGCAGGCCGCCCTGCCTTCAGCTTTTCAGAAGAGTGTGGGCATGTATGTATGGATGTGTGTGTGAGGGGGAAGGGTTGATACATAGACTATGAAGAAGGGTGATTTTAAGGAAATGCAGGTCCTGGAGAAGAGAGCCTGCTGAGTCTACCACGAGGAGCAGGTCACCTTCCCCTCTAACCCTGCCTTTCTGTCAGTCCCATTGAGGGATGATTTCTCCAGAATATTCGGGCAATGGCATTTCTCACAGGTAGACTCTAGGAACTTAAAAGAAAAACCTTTAAAAGTTTTAGAGTTACAAAATAAATATTAGTACCGTCCTTGTGCGTTTGGGGAAATGAGTCAGAAGTAGTTGGAGCATTGTCCAAAGTCAGCAGGAGCCTCCCTTCCCTGTACCACAGGGTTTCAGAGGTGACTTGTGTCCTTAGCAGTCACAGGGCAGTTTTGCTGAAACTGCAGGTGTACGTGTGTGTGTGTGTGTGTGTGTATTTTGTCTCTTGAGTGGGTTAGTTCCCTTGTGCTTTTCTAAAAAACCATCTGCTACCCTATATGTCTGTTTGCCCCCAAGTTTTCTTCCTCCAACACTAACGTCTGTTCTGAGGGGGGGAAGCTTCTTTGAATAGCAGCTTAAGGCAAACATCACTAGAAAGACAGATGAGCATGATGCTTGGAAGGATAGTTGGACTGGAAGGTGAGGGGATCCAGGTCCTTCACCCAGTGATGCTCATAGCTGTGACCTTCACAAGGTCATCCAACATCCTAGGACATACTTTCAGCTGTCACACTAGGAGAGCTTGGGCCTAAGATATAATCTTAAAAATTCTTTCTGGCTCTCATACCCTGTTATCAGCACTAAGAAAATCATATGCCTCTTCAATCCTAATACACATTAATATCAGAATGAGAAGCAGAGCTGACCTGAGGCTAAATGGTTGATCTGTGTGTCCTCGTGTTACTGTTGATTAGGAGCTGGGCTCCTCCTAAAGGTAGCTTGCAGGTGGGGTTCTTGTGTCTGAAGTTGGCATGTAGGGACAATGGCCACACCAGCAGAGAGTGCATGTAACTATGTATGGAGCCTCACATTGCTCACCCACCTATTTGTGTGTCTAGGCACTGACTGGATTGAGGGAAGTTTTTGTTTTAAATTTATTTTATTGATTTTTTTAACAGATAAGAAGGGAGAGGGATCGTTAGAAACATTGATGAGAGAGAAACATCAATCAGCTGCCTCTTGCACCGCCTCCCCCCCGCCTCCACCCCCCAGCTGGGGATGTGCCCGCAACCGAGGTACATGCCCTTAACCAGAATCCAACCTGGGACCCTTCAGTCCCAAGGCCAATGCTCTATCCACTGAGCCAAACCGGTTAGGGTGGATTGAGTGAAGTTTTGGCTTTAATCAGGTTCAGTGCAAAAGCAGCACAGCATTATACTAATTTTGCTGTGGGTACACATTTACTAAATGCCTACTGTGTTCTGCCCCCAGAACTGGAGATTATTAAGAGACATCGAGGAAACAGAAATGATTATGCTTCTGATCCCACAGGAAGGAAAACTTACATAAATGGAGCAGCTGGTATTCTATCTCTGCTGTGGGTTTCTTTCATAAATGTTGAAAACAAAAATGTGGTCAGGAAGGGTTAGGGTACATGGGGAGTGTGCATTTGCTCCAAATGTTACAGACTTGGTTTGGTGAGGAGCCTGTTTCACACATGGGAGAGCTAGAAGGGACTGGGCGGTGAGATTGGTCTGCAAGTGGATTAGCATGGCTGCATATGGGACCAAATTTGGAATCCCCCCCCC
>PVJC01016045.1:0-16121 GCA_004026665.1 Murina feae
TGTGTGTGCATTTAAGCATAACCAATGGACACAAAACACTGGGGGGTAGGGGAGGCGGGGGGAAGGGCAGGGGGAAAAAGAGATATATGTACTAATCTTTGTAAAGCTTTATGTAATAATAATTTTTTAAAAATTTTAAAAAAAAGAATACTGAAGGAATAAGCATGGGATTTGAAGAAATGTCCACTGGTCTCAGTGTACATGTAAATGAATGTATTGAAATATCTTAAACTTCCCGTCTTGAGAAGCAGAGCCTGAAACAAGGATTTGTGTACAAGTCATTTGTGGGGAATTCTCTTAGAAGAAGGGACTAAGGGAAGCAGGGATGTGGTCTAAGCTGGAGACGAGCCTCAATCTGGTCAAATGGGAGAAGCCTGAGAACATTGTTTTCAGAAATAGATCATTTCAGAATAATAGGCTTAAGTGAGGCGGCGAAGCCGCTTTGTTATCATATGACGACCCTGAAAGCAAACTTACAGGAAGATGCTTCCAAAACCCTGAGATTCTGATTAATGAAATTAACACATCATACTTTTAAAAATAGATCATTGGGCAGGAAGAGAGGCTCAGTTGTTGCAGGGTTGGCAATAGCTGAAGGAAATGTGGTATTCACAGAAAGAGATAGTCACCATGGCAACACAGAATCAAAAAAAGAGGGCCAGGGTCAAAATTGGCAATATCCATTCAGCACTGCCAAGGGAGAAAAACGTTCCATGGCCCATGAACAGAGCCTACCAGACCCCACAGCAGGTATGTCCCTGCGGTGGAAATGGCCGCATCTAACTATTGAACCTGATTCTAGCAATTATTAAAATCATCCAGCCACCTCCCTTCTCTCTGATTCCCTGCCCATTAGCAGCCTTCTTTTCACACATCGAGGCTTCTGCTGGAGCTTCCCACTGAGAGAGAATTTATTAACCAGTGAAAAAAAAAGCAATCCTCAAGATTCTCCTTATAAATTACATATCGGCGTTCTCATTTATGTATTGGTCACCTGTGGCTTGGGTTAATGACAGTCAGTCTCATAGGGTTTGTTTAACTTTAGATCTAGCCATATACTCCGTTGCTTTAAGGCTATCTTTGTACAGGTAAGAGACATGCTCAACAGTGACATTTAGAAATATGATCTAATTTGTGCATCTCTGGGTTCATAGGCCCAGGTCTTGACTTTGAATGAGTTGACTCAACTGAGGCCCTGCTCCCATCATGCCCCAGCCAAAAGCCAAGATGACCTCAATAGCAAGAGTAAAGAGAAGTTTCTTTACCTTTGTGATAATGCCTAGGGGAAATTTGCTTCAGTCTTTGATATATTTCTTTAATTTGTAGACACCCTATCATATCATACTGCCTAGATGGTCCTACAACTGAACATATTTTACTTAGGATTTTTGAGAAAGGAGCAAATGGCCACAATGAAACCTGACTTCGTTGACTTTCTCATGCAAGGCCATTGTGAGCCATGCTGGAGTCAGCTCCCCCTTAGCCTTGTCCAACAGCAAACTCAATAAGGAAGTTGATATCAATAAAGAAGTTCAATTACATCTATCAGAGACCCTGATGTAATTCCACTCACTGGGCAATCTGACCCCAGCGTAGCAGAGGCAGTCATCTCTGTGATATGGTTTAAGGGAGGACCCCAGATGCATTTCTAATACTATCATTAAAGCTTCATTCCTAGGGTCAGAGTTTTATTTGATCTCAGCTAGGATATTGGGAGCCCTGAAAGTAAGCCACAGGTGATGCAAATAATCTGTTTTGCTTAAAGATTTGGGAAACACATTCTCTGTACATTTAAACAGACATGCATATATTTCCAAGTGGACTTCAACCTTCACATTTATTTCATTTTATTTTTAAGATATTTTTAATGATTTCAGAGAGAAAGGGAGGAGAGAGAGACAGAAACATCAATGATGAGAGAGAATCATTGATCAGCTGCCTCCTGCATGCCCCCTACTGGGGATTGAGCCCACAACCCAGTCATGTGCCCTTGACTGGAATCGAACCTGGGACCCTTTTGTCCACAGGACAACATTCTATCCACTGAGCCAAAGCAGGGAAGGCCATATTTATTTGCAAATCTCTATTGAGATATAACATGTGCAGATAAGGGTACAGTTCAATGACCTTTTAAAAACGGAATACTTCCATGAAACCAGCATGCAGAAAAAGAACCAGAACATTACTAGCATCCCTGAAGCTACTCTTGTGACTCTTCCAGATGCTATTTCCCAAGGATAACCACTATCCCTACATATAACTTTTTATAAATGGGATCATACTATGCTTAGTATCTGGATTCCTTTGCTCAACATTATGTTTGTGCTATACATATTGTCACATGTAGTTGAAGATCATTCATTCTTATTGCTGTATAGTATTTTATTGTGTGAATATAACACAGTTTATCTATTCTGGTGTTGCTCATTTAAACAGTTTCTAGTTTGAAGTAATTATGAATAGGGTTGTTATGAATATTCTTGTACATGTCTTTTGGTGGAAATAGCACTCATTTGAGCTGAGTATATAACCAAAAGTGGAATTGGAAGATTACACACTGGACATATGTTCCACTTCAGTAGACACTGTGAAACAGTTTTCCAAAGTAGTTGTACCAAGCCTCATTTATTTCTAAAAACTTTTTTTTAAGTGAGCCACTGTTCTCAAAACTGCCTGGTACTGGCACAAGAACAGACATATAGATCAATGGAACAGAATAGGAAACCCAGAAATCGATCCGAACCACTAAGCTCAATATTTGACTAAGGAGGCATGAACATACAATGGAATCAAGACAGTCTTTTCAATAAATGGTGTTGGGAAAATTGGACAGATACATGCAAAAAAAAGAAACTAGACCACCAACTTACACTGTACACAAGAATAAACTCAAAATGGATAAAGGACTTAAACATAAGATAGGAAACCATAAAAATACTAGAGGAATCCACAGGCAGCAAAATCTCAGACATATGCCGAAGCAATTTCTTCACCCATACTGCTCCTAGGGCAATGGAAACTAAAGAGAAAATAAATAAATGGGACTACATCAAAATAAAAAGCTTCTGCACAGCAAAAGAAACCATCAACAAAACAACAAGAAAGCCCACTGCATGGGAGAACATATTTGCAAACAATATCTCCGATAAGGGTTTAATCTCCTGCATTTACAGGGAACTCATACAAGTTAACAAAAGGAAGACAAATAACCCAATCATAAAATGGGCAATAAACCTAAATAGATACTTTTCTAAAGAAGACAGAAGGAAGGCCAAGAGACATATGAAAACATGCTCAGTCACTAATCATCCAAGAGATGCAAACAAAACAACAATGAGCTACCATCTCACACCTGTAAGAATGGCTATCATCAACAAATCAACAAATGACAAGTGCTGGAGAGGATGTGGAGAAAAAGGAACCCTCGTGCACTGCTGGTGGGAATGTAGACTGGTGCAGCCACTGTGGAGGACAGTATGGTGTTTCCTCAAAAAGCTAAAAATGGGCTCTAACCAGTTTGGCTCAGTGGACAGAGCATTGGCCTACGGACTCAAGGGTTCCAGGTTCAATTCCGGTCAAGGGCATGTACCTTGGTTGCAGGCACATCCCCAGTAGGGGGTGTGCAGGAGGCAGCTGATTGATGTTTCTCTCTCATTGATGTTTCTAACTCTCTATCCCTCTCCCTTCCTCTCTGACAAAAAATCAATAAAATATATTTTTTAAAAAACACTAAAAATGGAACTCCCATTGGACCCAGTGATCCCACTTCTGGGAATATATCCTAAGAAACCAGAAACACCAATCATAAAGGACATATGCATCTCTATGTTCATAGCAGCACAATTCACCATAGCTAAGATTTGGAAACAGCCTAAGTGCCCATCAGCAGGTGAGTGAATTAGAAAACGGTGGTCCATCTACACAGTGGAATACTACGCTGCTGTAAAAAAGAAGGAATTCTTACCATTTGCAACAGCATGGATGGAGCTACAGAGCATTATGCTAAGTGAAATAAGTCAGTCAGAGAAAGATAAATATCACATGATCTCACTCATTTGTGGATTATAATGAACAACATAAACTCATGAACAAAAACAGATCCAGAGATAGAGAAGCATCAATCAGATGCTTAAACCTCAGAGGGAAGGCAGGGGAGGGTGGGGGTAAGGAGGAGAGATCAACCAAAGGACTTGTATGCATGTATATAAGCATAATCAATGGATACAGATACGGGGGGGGTGAGGGCATGAGTGGGGGGATGGGGGACAATGGGGAGGATAAGGACACATTTGTAATACCTTAATCAATAAAGGGGGAAAATAAAATAAAAACGTGATACTAAAGAAATTTCATCCTTGGGTTGATGTCTTGACTATTTCTTTGGAATGTATCAACTCATACTCTTGGATTTATTTCAAGATTTTGTACTAGGTGCCAGGGAAGATGGTACCCATTTTTAGTAAGTATACCATAGATACTGGGGCTAATTTTCACAATTATTTCTCTAAGAAATTGTAATGGAAACCATGGCTACTTGTATTAGTTATCTATCACTGCATAACAAGTTACCGCAAATTTAGTGACACATATTTATTATCTCAGTTCCCATAAGTCAGGTGTCTAGCCACAGCTTAGCTGGGTAACCTGCGTTGGATGTCTCACTTGTAGCTCTAGTACTGAGGACTCCAGCTTATTTCACACTATTGGCTGGACACCTCTCTTCCAATTTCCATATGGACTTCACATGCCTGCTTACTTCACCAAACCAGGAAAGAGAGTCTTGCTAGTATCCCCATTTAAAATAGGGGGCCCAGCCCTAACCGGTTTGGCTCAGTGGATAGAGCGTCGGCCTGCGGACTGAAGGGTCCCAGGTTTGATTCCAGTCAAGGGCATGTACCTTGGTTGCATGCATATCCCCAGTGGGGAGTGTGCAGGAGGCAGCTGATCGATGTTTCTGACTGTCCCTCTCTCTTTCTCTCTGTGGAAAATCAATAAAATATATTTAATAAATACATAAATAAAATAGGGGGCCCACCCTAGCTGGTTTGGCTCAGTGAATAGGGCAATGACCCACAGACTAAGGATCCCAGGGTTGCTTCCAGTCAAGGGCAAGTACCTTGATTGCAGGCTCTATCTATGGTCCTGGTGGGGGCACATGCGGGAGGCAACCAATCCATGTGTCTCTCTCACATCGATGTTTCTCTTTGTCTCTCCCCCTCCCTTCCACACTCTCTAAAATCAACGGGAGCCCTGACGGGTTTGGCTCAGTGGATAGAGCGTCGGCCTGCGGACTGAAGGGTCCCAGGTTCGATTCCAGTCAAGGGCATGTACCTTGGTTGTGGGCACATCCCCTGTAGGGGGTGTGCAGGAGGCAGCTGATAGGTGTTTCTCTCTCGTCGATGTTTCTAACTCTCTATCCCTCTCCCTTCCTCTCTGTCAAAAATCAATAAAATATAGTTTAAAAATAAATAAATAAAAATCAATGGGAAAATATCCTTGGGTGAGGATTAACTAAAAATAAACCAACAAAAATAATAAAATAAGATAAATAACATGGTCAGGTCTACAGCTCCACTTGCTTCTGCAGTTCACTTTGAGCCAACACTGGCCTATGGGACCCCTGTTCATTGTGAATTCCATATTTGGATAATTAACCACAACTTGACTGCAAGAATAAAGGAGCCCGCTGGACCTGTTGTGAAATCTGCCAGCAGGATGTTCTGGGCTCGTGTGCTCCTCACATCTGAGCAGCTCATGCAGTCACAGTTCTCTGGGTCAACAGACCCTAGGAGGAGAGAAGAGATGGGACTTAAATTGAGTTTGAAATTGATGCTTTAAATTGAGAATAAGTATATGGTGGGTGGAAGAAAGGTATCTTTTATCTTATCCAACTTTTTATTATAAATATTTTAAATAAACAGAAATATTGAAAGAATTATACAGTAAACTCCCATATACTCACCATCTTGATCCTACAATTATAATGTTGCTATAATTACTTTATCTTCTATATATCCTTCTATCCATCCCTCCATCATTTATCAATTCATTTTATTTTTGGGGGTGTATTACAAAGGAAGATGCTGACATCAATATACTTTACTCCTGAACACTTCAGTATGAATAACATTGACTAAATGGAACTGAGTTTTAGTAACCAGAAGTAATAAGAAAACATTGGAATCCACCCAAGGTATCACTAAAGGATGGGAAAGACATTCATACAGCATAGCTGAAGACAGTGACTGTAGAAAAGTAAAATCCATGGGAGGAAAACTTAACATAAGTATGGTTCATGGTGCTACTAGTTCCTAACTTCATTTATTTTTTAAATAAGACTTTTTATAGAAAATTTTATTTATTGATTTCAGAAAGGAAGGGAGAGGGAGAGACAGAGAGAAACATCAATGATGAGAGAGAATCGCTGATGTGCTGCCTCCTGCATGGCCCCTACTGTGGATTAAGAACCCAACTCATGTGCTCTGACCAGAAATAGAACTGTGACCTCCTGGTTTATATGTTGATGCTCAATCACTAAGCCACGCCGGCCAAACTAAATTACAATTTGGACAGATTATAAACTTATCTAGAGAACAGAATGACAGCTATCAGAGAGAAGGGTGAAGGGGTACAGGGCTAGGTGAAAAAGGTGAAGGGATTAAGAAACAAAACAAAACAAGACAAAAAAACTCATAGACACAGACAATAGTATGTTGATTACCAGAGGGGTAGAGGGTGGGTGAAGTTAGAAGACCTATAGGGGGGATAAATTGTCATGAAAGGAGATGTAACTTGGGGTGATGGACACACAACACAGTGTACAGATGATGTATTATAGGATTGTACACCTGAAACCTATATCATTTTAATTACCAATGTCTCCCCAATAAATCCAATGCAAAATAAAATCCTATATAATAAAAGGGTAATATGCAAATTGACCCTAACAGCAGAACAACTGCTAATGACTGCTCACTATGACCACCAGGGGGCAGACGCTCAATGCAGGAGCTGCCCCCTGGTGGTCAGTGCACTCCCACAGGGGGACCTTTGCTCAGCCACAAGCCAGGCTGACAGCTGCCAGCACAGTGGTGGTGGTGGTGGGAGCCTCTCCAGTGTCCTCAGCAGCGCTAAGGTTGTCCGACTTCAGCTTAGGCCTGCTCCCCGATGGCAAGTGGGCATCCCCTGAGGGCTCCCAGTCTGCCAGAGGGATGTCTGACTGCCAGCTTAGGCCTGATCCTCCCAGGGAGTGGGCCTAATCCAGCAGGTGGACATCCCCCAAGGGGTCCCAAACTGAGAGAGGGCACAAGCCGGGCTGAGGGACCCCCCTGAGTGCACAAATTTTTGTGCACCGGGCCTCTAGTAGATAAAATAAGAGATGCAGCAAGTCATGATATAACAAAATTAAACCTTGTATACAGTTTGAGCTCCCATCATATAATCTGTTAAATGATAAATGGTAAATTTCAGTGTCTTCCTGTATACAAACTTTGTTTTCATAACTGTAATTTGCTAAGAGCTTCAAAAGCTGGGATTTTTTGATACCCTATTCCTTGAGTACTTTGATTAAGGATTTTCAAATGATTTGGAACAAACTGCAACTTAAAGGACTTATTTACAATAATATTCAATACTGTTTAGGACATTTGAGTTCATTAACAATGTATTCCCATAAAGTCTCAAATATTTTAAAAATCTGAGTCATGAGTGGAAACAAAAAGACAATTACATACTACCATGCCAAAATTTTATTTTGTTTTCCACATCAGATTTGTCACAAAAGTTTGCAATTCACCCTAACCGGTTTGGCTCAGAGGATAGAGTGTCGGCCTGTGGACTCAAGGGACCCAGGTTAGATTCTAGCCAAGGACATGTATCTTGGTTGCGAGCACATCCCCAGTAGGGGGTGTGCAGGAGGCAGCTGATCGATGTTTCTCTCTCATCAATGTTTCTAACTCTCTATCCCTCTCTCTTCCTCTCCGTGAAAAATCAATAAAATATATTTTTTTAAAGTTTCAATTCAATTAGAGAGGTATATGTATATGAAATGCATTTGTAAATGTTGCCTGACTATAGCCTTTATTTTAATTTGTAGATGCAATGATAAATTATATATGCTCTACAACCAATTCCAAATGTATTTCTGCTTCATAGGTTTCTTAGTTTAGTAAGACCATTGTTTTTGCCAAGATAAGTAGATTCCACCAAAATTTGTATTGGTATTTTCATCACAACAAAATAACTTTAACTTCAACATTAGAACTTATATGCATAACCCATGGACACAGACAATAGTGCCTTGAAAGCCTGTAGGGGCAGGAGCAGGGTGTAGGGAGTCAATGGGGTTGGTTGAAAAGGGGGACATCTGTAACACTTTCAACAATCAAGATACATTTTTGAAATGTGTTGGATTTTTAAACTGAATTTATAAATAAGCATGATTAAAGTCAAATGTTTTACCTTTAACAAACTGAACTTCCAAAAGCCATACTTTACATAAATTTGTTGACAAAATTAAGCCATTTCTGAAATTAACCAATTTTCTCTTTGAAGCATCTAATGTCACTGACAAAACAAATGGCATCATTTAACTGTTTGCAAAGATCTTTTTCTGCTAATGAAGCTAACCCATTAACGGCTATCACTTCACTATTTGTATATGCATGGGGAAGCATAGAATTGAAAATGAATGAAATTAATTTAGCGCAATCTTCATTTGATCTAATTGAATAGCCATGCTTCCTAGAATGCTATGTAAATTCACCTTCTACAACTAACTTTTGAAACAGATGCTGGTGTGTTTTAAGCTGATTTGGGCCTTCTGGTTTGCACACCCTCAGTGCTATCACACTGACTTGTAGTTGGAAGGTAAATGCGGACAAACATCTTCGTGCAGTTAACACAGTCACTGTCTTTTTTTGAGAAATAGAAATTCCATAATTATTCACAAAACATGTATTTTCTTTTTGTCTTTTTCCCCTTTTTTAAAAAATATATTTTTGTTGATTTCACAGAGGAAGGGAGAGGGAGAGAGAGATAGAAACATCAGTGATGAGAGAGAATCATGCATCAGCGGCCTCCTGCACACCCCCCCACTGGGGATTGAGCCCACAACCCAGGCTTGTGCCCTTGACCAGAAGACAAAACATGATCTCCTGGTTCACAGGTCAATGCTCAACCATTGAACCACACCGTCCGGGCTATTTTCTTTTCCTTATTGCCATTAAAAATTCATTGGTGTAGAGGGCCTATTTGCAAAATAAAAAGACATTATCAAACAGAAAAGAAACAAATATATAGCTGTGGATTTATACCTTGATATAAATAACAGAACTACTGTGGCAGGAGCATCATTTGGTTTCTCTGTTCTCCACTGAAGAAGTCCTGCTCAGCTTCCATTCCTCACATGCATTTCAGTTATAGTTAACCCATAGTTTCTCACATTTTCTGCTGACCCTTTGAACAAGTGACCCAGAAAATTTTAAAAATATATTTTATTGATTTTTTTACAGAGAGGAAGGGAGAGGGATAGAGAGTTAGAAACATCAATGAGAGAGAACATTGATCAGCTTGCCTTCTGCACATCCCCAACTGGGGATGTGCCCGCAACCAAGGTACATGCCCTTGACTGGAATCGAACCCGGGACCTTCCAGTCCGCAGGCCGACACTCTATCCACTGAGCAAAATCGGTCAGGGCTAATCCAAAAATTTTATGCATCTTGCTGGCTGTGGCATGGGCCACAGCACGAGTAGCTGATGCACTGGCAAGCAGATGCAACAGATCTGAGACCCAGGGTTAGTCATGTCTAATTGATAGAATCCAAGAGAACTTTGTTTTATAAGCAAGCTGCAGGCTGTCATTGAAAGGCAGATGCTTGCTACCCATTACTGGAACAATGTATGTATGAAGAGAAATATTCCAGCCCAGTGGGCATGGCTCATAGGTTGAGTGTCGACCTATGAACCAGGAGGTCACAGTTTGATTGCCCGTCAGGGCACCTGCCTGGGTTGCAGGCTCAGTCCCTGCTGGGGGCCTGCAGGAGGCAGCCAATCCATGATTCTCTTTCATCTTTCATGTTTCTATCTCTCTCTCCCTTTCCCTTCCTCTCTGAAATTGGTAAAAAATATATTTTTTTTAAAAAATAAAAATATTCCATCAAAAACCAACAATCTCCCAAAGGCATGATACCATCTTTGTTAGTCTGAAACCTCCTGAAAAATCACTTTCTCCTAAAGTCTCAGATTCCAAGATTGTGCTGTTAGCTAAGGTCTTGCTCCTCACCATTATCTATACTCAAAGTGACTCACATGACACCGGCATTTGCAAGCAGGATTTAAGCACAGCTGATTCCATTTGACAACATGCTGTGTTAGTAGACAGTTCCAAGAAGAAAACTGTAATTGTTTTGATGACAATAACTGAGGGCAATTATGAAAAGTTTGGGATATTAAATTCCTCCTGGTGAAGCATGAAGAATCCATCACTTGTAAATTTTAAGAAAATGTGCTCTGTGCGACTGACAATTTTCCCTCACACCTTCTCCTCCTCCACTGTTTTCCAAGTCTCTTAAGGGCATAGCCATTGTCACCTTCTGCCTTCTTCAGCACTGCTCACTGTGAAGTAGGTGGGTAACTCTCACCCAGTCTTGCTGTACTCCCAGCCAGAGAGCAATGGAAATCTCTGCCACCAATAAGTGAATCGGGAGATACTGGTCAACCATCATTCTAACATCCTGGGTGTCCCCATCTATAAAACTGAGCTTTCCCAGTACCTCTGGCTTTCACCCAATCTCTTTAGATGGGGCACGTGGGATCTTTATCTGCCAGTATAGGGACAAGTCTGTAGACCTATTGACATTCTCCTCTTCCCAGTAACACACACACATGCACACACATACACACAACACACCCCACACTCTAGCTATAGCAAGGGTCTTGTGTTGTTCTATGTTTTTTAACAATATTTTTTATTGAGGAGAAACCAAGATGGCGGCATAGGTGAACACCAGAATTGCTGCTGGGCACAACTATTTCAAAACCACAACGAAAAGAAAAAAACGGACACCACCCAGACCCGCAGGAAGGCTGGCTGAGTGGAAATTCTACAACTAGAAAGAGACTGAGACGCAGAGGAGGTGTGGAAGTAAAGTGCAGAGGTACGGAGGCGCACATGAAGGGGCTCGCGGAAAGGGCTGGCAGCATTTCATACCTGAGGGAAGCACAAGCTCCCGACAGCTCTGAACTCCTCCAATTACAGGTGAGTTTCTGGGGACTCAGAACCATACAGGGAGGAGCTAGACTGTCTGGCACCGTCTGGCACCGGGAGGATCTTCAGAGCAGCTTTCTCTTGGTGGTGCTGAGGGTCACTGCAACTTGGTGCCTCTTAGGGCAGGGCTGAGAATTGACCATAGCTGGTTGCTCTGCCCTGTAGACTCCCCAAGACCCCATCCCACTCAAGCTGCTCAGAGGTTTTTACATATAAAAGGCTGGGAAGCACCAGGCAGAAGCTAAAATAGCACCTCCTTGGAATTCAGAGACTGTGTATCCAGTGGTCAGAGTGGGACCATCTAGTCTACAACTCTTCAGACTCATAAGGGACACACTCAGGGGGCAGACTTAGTGGGCACCAAAGCCCCACTGAAGCAAGTCTTGCCCCATAAGTGTGTCTCCAGCATAGAAGTTCTCCCACCATAGACATAGCTGATTAAAGCCATTCTGTCAATGCAGGGAAGCAGCCAAAATGTGGAGACAAAGAAACAGGTCACAAATGAGAGAAATGGAGGAAAGCAAACAACTGGATATAGAGTTCAAAACCACGGTTATAAGGCTTTTCAAGAATATTCTAGAGGCTGCTGATAAATTTAGTGAGACCCTCAAGGATATGAAAAAGGACCAGCTAGAAATTAAGCATACACTGACTGAAATAAAGAATAATATACAGAGATCCAACAGCAGACGAGAAGATCGCAAGAATCAAATCAAAGATGAAATATGAAGAAGCAAAACCCACCTAGCCAGAAAAGCCAAAAGAAAAAAGAATCCAAAAATATGAAAATAGTGTAAGGAGTCTCTGGGACAACTTCAAGAGTACCAACATCAGAATTATAGGGGTGCCAGAAGAAGAGAGAGAGCAAGATGTAGAAAACCTATTTGAAGAAAGAATGACAGAAAACTTCCCCTACCTGGTGAAAGAAATGGACTTACAAGTCCAGGAAGTGCAGAGAACCCCAAACAAAAGGAATCCAAAGAGGACCACACGAAGACACATCATAATTAAAATGCCAAGGGCAAAAGACAAGGAGAGAATCTTAAAAGCAGCAAGAGAAGAGCAGTCGGTTACCTACAAGGGGCCACCCATATGACTGTCAGCTGATTTCTCAACAGAAACTTTGCAGGCCAAAAGGGAGTGGCAAGAAATATTCAAAACGATGAATAGCAAGAACCTACAACCAAGATTACTTTATCCAGCAAAGCTTTCATTCAGAATTGAAGGTCAGATAAAGAGCTTCACAGACAAGAAAAAGCTAAAAGAGTTCATCACCACCCAGCCATATTATATGAAATGCTGAAAGGTATCCTTTGAGAAGAGGAAGAAGAAGAAAAAGTAAAGATAAAAATTATGAACAAGTACATATCTATCAACAAGTGAACCTAAAAATCAAGTGAATAAAAAAAGTCTGATGAACAGAATAAACTGGTGAATAGAATAGAATCAGGGGCATAGAAAGGGAGTGGACTGACAATTCACAGGGGGCAACGGGTGTTGGGGGTGTGGGAAGAGACTGGACAAAAATTGTACACCTATGGAGGAGGACAGTGGGACAGGGGATAAGGGCAGTGGATGGGATGGGAACTGGGAGGAGAGGAGCTATGGGGGAAAAAAGAGAAACAACTGTAATAATATGAACAATAAAGATTAAAATATATTTTTTTTTATTGATTTCAAAGAGGAAGGAAGAGGGAGAGAGAGATAGAAACATCATGATGAGAGAATCATTGGTTGGCTACTTCCTGCCTGCCCCCTATTGGGGTTCGAGCCTGTAACCCAGGCACATGCCCTTGACCAGAATTTAACCTGGGACCCTTCAGTCCGTAGGCCGATGCTCTGTCCACTGAGCCAAACCAGCCAGGGCTATCTTGTGTTGTTCTCTTTAGCTTGCTCTGTTGAACCAGGATTTTATACAAAAATCGGTCGTACTACCTGTTAATTCAATTTATTGAAGAAAAGCTATTCCAAACAATGCCTAGTGGAACAGAGAAAGGAGTAAATTGGTCTTGCAAATCAGATTCTGCTTATAAACATGGAACAGCTAATGGGCTGAGAGAAGGAAGGTAATTCATTGGAAAGCACTAAATTTGCAATAAAGATACAAGCAGAACACAAATACTGCCACTAAAATAAAACAAGAGAATAATTCATGCTGATAAAATCAAATGTCCCCAAGAGTTCAGACTGCCGGAATCAGAATAAATTATTTTCCAAAGTGGATAAATGGGATTCGTCCCTCCCACATATATTTTTCATGGGGAAAAAGGCACCTTAACTCAGAAAATTTGAAGATTGCAACCTCTTTGCTCACTCCTCTCCCTAAAAGAGATATTAATCTGAAGCTGACTAAAGCAGGAAGTTTCTGTAGAAAGAAACAGATGTCATGATGAGTAGTCCATCCTTCTCTGCTCCAGCCCCAGCTGGAAGTTTCTGCAGTTAAAACATCAGTTTTCCAAAGGACATTGAAAGGACAGACTGTGAAAGGTGAAGGCTCCTTGTCTTCACTGAGATCAGGAAACTCGCAGGACAGGCGGGGCCTGACTAATACCTCCTCAACCTAGACAATTCCCGCCAGAGTCTTCAGCTCTGCTGTGCAAGTGAGAAATTCTGCTCCATTTCAAAACCCTGTGACTTGTCACACCAATTTCCTGGCAGAGCAGACAATGCCTCCTTTGGACTCTGGTTTTACATTGGCCAACCTTCGGCCAAAGGACACCTGGAGAGCCCGTGCATGGCTTTAGGGCAGCGGTTCTCAACCTGTGGGTCGCGACCCTTTTTTGGTGGTCGAACAACCCTTTCACAGGGGTCGCCTAAGACCATCCTGCACATCAGATATTTACATTATGATTCATAACAATAGCAACAGTACAGTTATGAGGTAGCAACGAAAATAATTTTATGGTTGAGTCACAGCATGAGGAACTGTATTTAAAGGGCCAGACGGTTAAGAACCACTGCTTTAGGGGATTTCATAACATTGTAAGTGAAACTGCGTTCGTGTACATTTTTCTGAGAAAGGGTCCAAATGTTCCAGCAGATTTTCAAAGAGACCCTGACCCTCAAAAAGCTCAAGACCATTAGACTAGTCCTAAAGACACTCCATGATGCTTCTATTTTCATAATTTGAAGGGGAAATGAGCCATAAACTGGAATTTCCACCCAAGCAAGTTCTTTTAAAAAAAATTTTATATTGATTTCAGAGATGATGGGAGAAGGAGAGAGACATGGAAACATCAATGATGAGAGGGAATCATTGATCGGCTGCCTCCTGCACGCCCCACAATGGGGATCAAGCCCACAACCTGGGCATGTGCCGTGACTGGGAATCGAACTGTGACCTCCCAGTTCATAGGTTGATGCTCAACCACTGAGCCATGCCAGCCAGGCAACCGAGCAAGTTCTAAACTCACAGCTCCAACTCCAGAAGGACTTTACATGGTATCTGTACATCTAGATCCATGATGGTGACTTCTCTGGACTCCATTATTCTTTGTCCTAAGGCTACAAAATTCAATGGATATTTGCAGGCACTGAGTCATACCAAATGGGCTCCCTGCACCCCCACCTCTGTGACTTTCCATTTCCCAGAACTCTCTGACTCCAGTGCCACTGGGAGAAATGGAGTGACTGAAGAAAGAGAAAAGGGAAAGGGTGCCCCTGAGGATTTGGAGGAGGGAATAAAGCTAAAAGGGAGGGGGAAAATCTGGGTGGGAAGAAAGGCATGGAGAGAGGGAAAGAAGATGAACAAGAAAAGGAAGAAGAAACACTGAGAAAAAACGAGACATTGGCTAGGGGATAGAAACTGACCTGAGTTACGAGAAGAAGATAAGGAAAGAGATGAGGTTTCTGAGGAAGAGAATGAGAGTTCTCAGCAAGAAAGGGGAAAAGATAAAGAGAGTTAGATGGGAGAAAAGAGGGGGGAAATGAAAGGACATGAGAAAAAGAAAGAACAGAGAACAATATTTTAAAATTATACAAAGCACTACTAGGTGTAATTAACAAGTATGGATATGACTGAATTAGAGTCTGTGCCATGTCCTAGCCGGTGTGGCTCAGTGGATAGAGCATCAGCCTGCAGACTGAAGGGTCCTGGGTTGGATTCCGGTCAAGGGCACATGCCGGGTTGCAGGTTCGATCCCCAGTATAGGGTGTGCAGGAGGCAGCCAATTGATGAGTCTCTCTCATCATTGATGTTTCTATCCCTCTCTCCTGCTCCCTTCCTCTCTGAAATCAATAAAAATATATTTTAAAAAGAAACCAAGAGTCTGTGTTACAGATAATATGATGGATCCTATGTGTCTTGGTAAGAGCCAAGTTTAACAAGTTCACACAGATGGGCCAGAAAAGGTGTCTGCACCTTTACGTGTCCCATGGCCACTTGAAGAAGAGGGCGAGGGGTAAGAAGTGAGGGGGTGTTATCCAGGAGCCCACACTCTTACCTGCTCACCGGGGCCAGGTAGGCCTTTGGTAATACCAGCTAGTGCCCTGCACCTCCCCCACCAAAGCAGGAGGAACAACTGGCTCAGGTTCCTGTTGGGTGGAGAGAGGAGGTACAGAAAGGCAAGGAACAGCCATGCACACATTTGCAATAGCCCAAGTGTTAGCCCCTATAAGTACATGGGCCAGTCTGCCCTTGGGCTCACCTGCTTTCATATGCATCATATGTGTACGGTGCAAACGACACCCCCATGAACATAATGCTTGCCCAGTGCACAGCCTGACCCACAGATGGGTGCTCTGACAGTGACCCTTAGTAAGTACTTGGTTGGTGGACACAAGAACCAAGCACTTTAATACATAATCTCTAACCCTCAAGAGACTATCATGGGCTGAAGAAACTGGCCTGGCCCT
>PVJC01016045.1:16221-34316 GCA_004026665.1 Murina feae
TCTCTCTCTCTCTCCCCCCCCCTCTGTCCCCCCACCTCCACCCTTTCTAAAAATCAATGGAAAAATATCCTCGAGTGAGGATTTAAAAAAAAAAAAAGCTGGCCCAAGGACACATAGCTAGGAAAGAGCAGAGAGAGGATTCAGTCTTAAACAGGGCAGATGCCAAGGCCCTATCGCTTCCTCTTCCCCCTACACCGAGCTGCCTTCCTTCCTCCGGGAGCCTGCCCTGCCAAGAGGAGCATCTCCTTCACTCACCTCCTGGCTGAGGCTTCCTTTGCATTTCAGAATAACAGCTGATTAGGGTTCCGAGCAAAGGATTACATTTCCAAGTTGTTTCCACCATTTAAGATGGCCTTAAAGAGGGAGCTGTAACTTTCAACAATAAAAATCTCCGTTTCAGAAAAGAAGAGGGAAATGGACACACTGTTAACAAAATATAAATGTACTTATACAAATAAAATGAGTTATTCCACGGATGCAAACCTTTCACCCTAAGGCCTGCCTGCCCCTGGCAGAGGCTTGAGGGCTGGGGGGCAGGCAGAGTTTCTCCCCACTTTCTGCTTCTCCCACTCAAATTGCAGCTGGCCTTGAGCAGCCGCTCCAGTGCTGCCTGGACCTGGCAAAGTTCCAAATCGGTGACTTTGCTTCAAAACTTAGTGGTTCAAGGGCTCCATCTTGAGGCCTGTTCTGGTTCTCTCAGTGCCTGTGGGTCTGGGAAGAGATGCGAAGCATGATTAGCAATTTTGCTGCGTAGCACAGTGACTCCTACTTGCTATATGTTTTCTTCAGTCTTCACAGCAACAATCCACACTAGAGAACGAGCAGAAAAAAGGAACTCCTTTTTACATGTGATGGCTCCTCCTATAAACATGTATCTTCTAGCCATAATCACCACATGAAAGTCCTTTTTTACTTATTTTTGTTTACAGTAAGATGTTGTCTCCGGTTGGTGGGAACAGTTCACACAAGCCGCATGTTTAGAATTGCTGGATCCACAAGAAAGTGCAAATGAAATCAACAAACGGCCTTGAGAGCTGAGCCCCCATTTAAAATCCTCTGAGACCCTTTCAAAGAGCCTTCTTCTAGCTCTGCCTGTGTGGCTCAGTGGTTGGGCACCGACCTATGAATCACAAGGTCACAATTCAATTCCTAGTCAGGGCACATGCCTGGGTTACGAGCTCGATCCCCAGCAGGGTTGTGTGCGGGAGGCAGTCAATCCATGATTCTCTCTCATCATTGATGTTTCTATCTCTCCTTCCTTCCTTTCTGAAATCACTAAAAATATTTTTTAAAATTAAAAAAAATCCTTCTTCCAAGTGACCAAACACTCAGGCCATGATTCAGCCTCCAAATACAGGTGGGCAGGCTTCATGGCAGCAAGCCCCTGGACCAACAAAGTGCGCCAGTTACCCCCCCCCCCCAGACCCTAAAACCCATGAACAAATTCCTTATCCTACGAGGCAAGCACCCTCCCTGGAATTCAAGGCAGAGGAGTTTAAATCCAATATTAGAAACATTGCCACTAGACAAATAGTCTGGGCCTTTCTATCTATGCCAGGGTTTCAGCAGACTCTGGAATATATCATGAGCCTTCACGCTTCCCTGCTCTTCTCCATGTTGTTTCTCTGCATGACTGTCATCACTCTACCTATCCCCTTCCTATTGCCATGCAGTTTGCTTGTTGAATTCTCACCCAGTCTTTCAAGGCATATTATTCAAGAAACCTCCCCACTACAGTGTGGACACCCTCAGATACCCTGTTATTCATTTTGGAATCGCCAGAGACTGTCTCATGTCCTGAAGACAACAGACATACAATATATGTTGGGAGACAATGCTGTCTTATCAATAGGGGAAATACTATTAGCACAATTACTAAATGGTGTGCATAATTAAAACATCTAGTGTGAGATGGAAGGAAAAGCAGAAAGATGGAAAAAGAAGGTCAAAATACAAAATAAGATACTGGGTTTCCTTAGGAGTCAACCTTTTCTTTCTCCCACCCCTTTGCAGACTCCAAATAATTATCCCACAGTAAAAATAGCCACATCGCAATGAAGGCTGGTTCTGAACTTTGGTAGCTACATATTTCTTTGAACAGTGTGGGAGACAAGGTAAAAAGAGGAATGCGGGGACTTTCCTTCCACCCTTGGTGCTTACTCAACTCCTCTACCTGCATGTCTTCTAGTCTCTTGAATACAAAATGTCCAATTATGAAACTCATGTCTTAACTGGAAAGGGGGTGGCAAACTATGGCTCTTAGGTCAAATCTGGACCACTGCCTGTTTTCATAAATAAAGTTCTGTTTGAACATGGCCATACCCATTTATTTATCTACTAGAGGCCCGGTGCATGAATTCATACACATGGAAAGGAAATTAATGAGAAGAACTATTTTAATATTGCTATTCACCCTTTCTCTATAAGAGAGGTGTCAACCAAATTCACTATCGACAATCACAGGTCAGAACACAGGCATGTGATTGGCACCAATGAGAACTTTATATGTATCACGCACATGCGAGTCTTACGCTTTTATAGATATAGAACAAACTGGCTTAATTAGACTTGCTTTCTGATGTAACTAAACTTTTTCCAGCCCCGTGAAGCACTCCAACTTCTTTCTCAGGTAATTGTCAGCAACACAGCAGTAAATATCAACAGGAAGCAGATTATTATTGTAGATCACACAGGGAGAGCAAAGGGTAAAATATTTAACTGCAGCAGTGTCTGACTATATTCTGCACAGTGGGAAAACCTGAAGACATTTTCAAGGTCCACCATTTCTTTCTTCTTTTCAGTCAGGTCAAGTTTCTAAGCTTTCTAAATCTCTATTTTCCAGCTAATAAAAGGAAAATAGAATTACACCAAGGCTCCTATCTACCTACTCCAGGACTTCTATGAGGACCAAATGAGATGAGGCACGGGAAAATGCTTCACAGACATTTGGTTACAGTGTGAAATGTTTGCACCTGGGTGTAAAGCCAGTCGGGTTCCTGGGCTGGAGAAATTCCAAGGAGGCTAGTCGTCACTAGGGAGAGGAAGCAGGACGTTGCTATGTGACGTCATTACCCAGCACCCACAGCCACCATTTCCAGGCTGGGCTGGGCTGGGCTGTGGGCCGCATTTTGCACCATGGGATCTTGGCAGTGTCGGCTACTATTTGGTGGGCTGTGGCTCCAGGATGGTGGCAGGGCCTGTATCCCAGTTGGGGAAAGCTGAGTGGGAACCAGGTCCATGGTGCTGTTTCTCTGTAAATGGCCAGTGCACATCACGGCAGCTTCTGTGTTGAGTTTCTGCCCCATGGTGGTCAGTGCACATCATAGCAACTGGTTGGGTGGACACTTAGCATATTAGCCTTTTATAGATATGTAGATTATCTATGGCTGCTGTCACACTACAATGGCAGAGCTGAGGAGTCGTAGATTCAGTTTGACCCACAAAGCCAAAAATATTTGCTAACTGGTCCTTTAATGAAAAAGTTTTCCAAGTTCTGAATTCTTTTTTTATTTTTAATATGCTTTTATTGATTTCAGAGAGGAAGGGAGAGGGAGGGAGAAATAGAAACATCAATGATGAGAGAGAACCATGGATTGGCTGCCTCCTACATGCCCCCTACTGGGGATCAAGCTCGCAATCCGGGCATGTGCTCTGACCAGGAATTGACCCGAGACTTCCTGGTTCATAGGTCCAGGCTCAACCACTGAGCCATACTGGCAGGGACACTATTCTATTTATAATAAATGTACAACATATGTTTTATATTATTATATTTATATAACAGTGTAATATAAGTGTAAAGAGTATATACTAAATATGTCATATATAATATAAATTATATGTATATGTTTTATATACATATTGCAATATATACATATAACTTATACATTGCTATTTAATATAGATATTTGTAATAATTTATTATGGATTTTAGTTGCCTAACTCTCCTGCTAAGCTGTAAGCTTTATAAATGTAAAGGTTGTTCAGTCCATTTCCTGTCTCATTCACAGTGAACAGCACATGATAGGCACTCTATTCTACAGAGAACGGAGCTTGCCTCCCCAGGATGTCCCTCCCTGCCAGACATCTGCTTCTTCCCCTTCAATAACAATATCTAGGGCTGGGGTAGCCTGCACAATGTCATCGCCTTCACTGTGTGTTTCTTCCACTCCCCGCTTCTCCTTTGCTCTGCTCTTGTCATGGTGGTATGCAAATTGCACTTCCAAAGCTTCAGGTTAGATTCTAACAGTGCGGGGCCCTGGCAAGAGACCAGCGCGTCTCCAGCAGTGGCTGTGTCCCTCCATGGCCACGGCCCCAGCTGTTGCTGGGCAGGCCCTGCCATGATTCCAGCCCTTAGGGTGACCCTGGCTCCTAGGCTCTGATAGCACTGTCTCTTCCACTGTCCCTTTAGCCCTGGGGATGCTGCTCCAGTTTGCTCTTCGGATTAAATTATCTCCACTGTTCAATTCTTTAATCAAACTACCTAGTGTAATTTCTTTTTCCTGACTTTTCTCTGACTGACATAATTACCGAAGCTTTTTTCCTCCATTTAGAACTCTACATGAAATGCATATAGATTGAAGAGCATCTATATTAAGCACATAACATGCGCTAACACTCACCCAACGAAGATTGAAATCTATGTAAAAGTACATGCTGGAGAGGGAGTGTAACGTGCTAGATTCACGGAGAGGAAGAAGGACCTATACGATGTAAGCTAAAGGACACTGCCTTGGGACTTAAAGTTGGAACACCAAAGTTTGTTGCAACTGACAGGCTCCAATCTACAAAGTGGAAATGTAGGAAGGGGGCCTCGGGTGCAAAGAGGAAGGAGAGGGTGGTAATGGAAATGATTTTTCTGAAAATATCAAATTCTTAAACCAATGACTTCATGCTGAGGGGCAATTTTCAGCTTGGCACTACGAAGCAAGAGCCAGGCAGAAGTGAAAATACCATCAACTAAACAGCAATTCTCAGCAGACTGCGGGAAGCTCTGCTCCCACAGAGAATAATATAGGAAAAATAACCTGCTCCTGGAACAGTGGGTAAGCCACTCACGGAGCCCAGAATAAAATAGAGTGAGAATCGGTTGAATCTTTGACAGCCAAAAATGCAGATGAATAATAAATTAAAGAACGAGAAATGCATGCACTTGAATCTAGAAAATCAACTTATTTGCATGTTTATTTTGAAAATATTGTTTTTTTAATTTTATTCATTTGGGCCCAGTAATGTGTGATTTTAGTAATTCAAAGTTGCCTGAAGTTTTACATTTTCACTATTTTGAAGAAATTCTCTAGGGGGACTGCATGAAAGAAGGTAAAGGAATCAGCCAAAGAACATGTATGCATAATCCATAGGCACAGACAAGTGTGGTGATGACCCGAGAGAAGGGAGGGTAGGGGCTGGATGGAGGTGGGCAAAGGTGTGGGGGGGGGGATGGGGAAATAGGGTATCTGTAATAGTGTCAAAAATAAAGAAAAGAAATTCTCTGAAAAGAAAGCTAACCATTTTTTACCTGCCCAGTGTGGCTCAGTGGCTGAGCATCAACCTATGAACCAGGAGGTCACAGTTTATTTCCCGGTCGGGGCACATGCCCAGGTTTCAGGCTCCATCCCCAGTGTCAGGCCTGCAGGAGGCAGCCGACCAATGGTTCTCACTCATCACTGATGTTTCTCTCTTTCTCTCCTTCTCCCTTCCTCTCTGAAATCAATAAAAATATATTTTAAAAAATGAATGGTCATGGAAATATTTTTCAAGACCAAATATTTGACAACAGTATAAATGTACAAAAGAAACACACACACACACACACACACACACACACAAGCTATGGCATATTATGCTATTTAAATTAGAAGTCATTTTCACAAACATCAAATGATATGAGAAAATGCTAGAGATATAATATTAAGCAAATAAAGGAAGACATGCAAAAATACCCCAATTTTATTGCAGGTTTGAAAAAAATTAAAAGAATGTATGTGTATGTGTGTTAAGTGAATATGTATGTAGAAAAAAGTCTAGAAGCCAATATAAGGGAATACTAACAGGACTTTTAATGGGTGATTTTTATTTTTGTGCTTTTCTACATTTCAGATTCTCTTTGATGAACCCATTAGAAACAAACATTTTTATTTTTTAAATATATTTGTATTGATTTCAGAAAGGAAGGGAGAGGGAGAGAGAGAAACGTCATGATGAGAGAGAAGCATGGATTGGCTGCCTCCTGCATGCCCCCTACTGGGGATTGAGCATGCAAACTGGGCATGTGCCCTTGACCGCAATTGAACCCAGGACCCTTTAGTCTGCAGGCTGACACTCTATCCACTGAGCCAAACCAGCTAGGGCATAAACACATATTTTTAAATGCTTAAAAATTTTACAATAATATTGCCAGTGACACAGTAGTTGGTTGATTTCTTTTGCAAAAATCACTTTCGACATTGTAACTATCATGCCTTTCTCCAGCCAACTCTATAATTCACTCTGATCTCACCCAGAGTCTCTTCCTTGTTCTGGAAACCTTGCATTGGCTTTTAGCCAAGAGCAATCAAACCTGACCTGACCTGATCTGAAGGTTCAGTCAGTGATAACAAAAGGAATGTATATCTTTGGTCTGCTAAATGCTCCCTTTCCTTCCTGCCACAATCCCTGCCATTGTTGAACTGCTGTCCACATTAGCAAATTATGCTGACCATCAAGGGCTAATGGGCCAACTGTCAAGATATCTATTGGTCTTAATATGCCAGGCCTATTAACATTAGCACATTATGAAAAATACATATATTGTAAATAATAAGTTCATACAAATGAAATGTCAGTCTTCATAAATATTAGAAGAAGCAAGCTTTGTATGGGTCAGCAGCCTTCTACATGTCATTACTCATTTTTTCCCCTTGGGGCCCTAAAGCTGAGTTAATCAAGTATAGGTCAGAGCCAGGTCACTCAACCTCAGAGGCTTGTGAATAATAGTAAAAAATTCAGAATAATAAACACCTCACAGTATCTCTCATATTTTGCATTTTGGTGAATACCGGGAACTCTCGACACCGAATTCATCTCCTATTTTCAGCACTCATTCCTGACCATGTTTAATCCAATCGACAATTAGCTGGAATTTACCAAGCATTGCTCATTCACAAATAGTTATTGAGTGTCCACTAGTGTCAGACACAGTTCTAGGCACTGGGGATACGTGAGTAAACAAAACAGAAACCTCTGCCCTCATGGACCTACATTCTAGCAGAGGGAGACAGACTATAAACAAACAAAAAAAAAAACAGAGGAAATAAATAATATGGTCCATTCGACTGTGATTAGTGCTATGGAAAAATAGAGTGAGGTGAAGGAGATTTAGAGGCGTGGAAGGTGGGGCAACATTTGCAGGTAGAAGTAGAGGACAAGACTTATTGAGAAAGTGACCGTGGGATATCCACATCCCCCTTCAAGGCAGGAGTTGGAGGAATGCTGACAAGCCCTTCAGGGATTGCCTCAGCTGCAGAAAACCTCCTTGCCCACTCAATTCTGATCCAAGAGGGGGACATAAATGTTAGTCCCTTTGGCCCAATGGAGGGCAACTCTGACAGGCCATTTTAGCTCTGGAGCTCACTGGAACACAGGTCCAGGCTGTCATTAGACCTGTTCCACCACTCAGCTTCTCCATGCCCGTCCCTATTGTCTTCCCCACCTTTCCATACGTGTTGATACCAAGAGCACTGCCTATTATACCTGCTGCATGCCACACATCACTAGAGTCTGCTTCCCATGGAACCAACTCACAGCAGTGGCATTTGAGCAAATGCTTGAAGATGAAGGAGTGGAGTGAGCCATACATGTTTCGGGAAGAAGAGGATTGCAGACAGAGGCCTGTGGCACGACCATGCCTGGAGTGATCAAAGGACAGGAAGAAGGTCAGTGAGGCTGAAGTGGAGGGAGTTCAAAGAAATGAGTAGGAAAGAAGTCTTTGGCTTTTACTCAACATGAGATGGAAACTTTCATAGGAGGGTTTTGACCAGAGGTGTGACTTGATCTGACTTACACTTTTATTTGTTGTGGTTGTTTGTTAATCCTCACCTGAGGATATTTTTCCATTGATTTTTAGAGAAAGTGTAAGGGAGAGACAGAGAAAAATATCAATGTGAGAGAAACCCATCGATTGGTTGTCACCTGCATGAGCTCTGACCAGGGCCTGGGCCAGGGAGGAACCTACAACCGAGATACGTGCCCTTGACCAGAACTGAATTGAACCCAGGATCCCTTTGGTCTGCAGGCTGATGCTCTATCCACTGAGCCAAACCAGCTAAGCCCTGACTTAAACTTCAAAAAGAAATCACCCCAGCTGGTGGCAGCTCAGTGGAGAAGACACTTCAAAGGTCACCATGGAAACAAGAGGCAAGGGAGAAGGCTATTAAAGTAACCCAGGGCTGAGTGATGGTGGTGGCTTGGTTCCAGGGAGGTGGCCATAAGGTAGGGAGAAGTGGTCAGATTCTAGAGACATTCTAAAGGTAAAGCACACTTTCAGGAATTCCCAGTGGATTGAGTGAAGAGTATGAGAAAGAGCAGAGTCCATGTTTGAGCATGTTAAACTTCATTTAAGTGGAAATTTATAGTACATATACAGTTGATAATGGAACCTAGTATTCAGAAAAGAGCTTGGAAGACAACATGGTATTTAAACCCTTCGGACTGGATGAAGTCACTAACAGAGTGAAGAAAGACATGGAAGAGAAGAGAACTAAGGACCAGGGCATTCCAATGTTGAGACTTCTGGGGGTAGAGAAGAAACCAGCAAAGGACCCTGAGAAGGAGCAACTGTTAAGAATGGAGAAAAGCAAAGACAGTGCGAGGATAGAGTGATGGAAACATTGATTGGCTGCCTCCTGCATGCGCCCTATTGAGGACTGAGCCTGCAGCCCTGGCCTGTGCCCTGACCAGGAATTGAACCATGACCTCCTGGTTCATGGGTTGATGCTCAACCACTGAACCACACTGGCTGGGCTTACTTCCTATCTCTTTATCAAAAGATACATCCATCAAACTAGGGATCCTTTCTGGAAAACTTACTTCCATAGAAACCTTTTCAAACCAAGCTGGCAACACAACTTACGAGGGGAAAAATCGCTAAACAAAAATAGCCCTTATTTCCTCTTCCTGAAGGAGCAGATGATAAATGAATCCTTGGTTCAGCTCATTTGTCCAACACTTCAGCACCCGGGAAAGCTCTTCAGTGCTGGGATGGAGAGACGGTGCTGCTCAGAGCACAGCTCAGTAACATAGACCTGGTTCCTTTCATTCTGAAGCCATGAACACAGGCCAACTGGGGTGTGAGCCTCAACCAAACCATGAAATAAATAAACACTATAACTCACACTGTTTTATTACATGGTAGCCATCAAAGCTAACTGTTAGGAGAAAACAAGGAAATTCTTTAAAATAAAAACAAACACAGATATTTAAAATAAAGAGCAAAATAGATCCAGAGACATAGAAGCATGAACGAACTGTCGAACTGCAGAGGGAAGGCAGGGAACGGTGGGAGGGTGGGTGGGACGAGATCAACCAAAGAACTTGTATGCATATATGCATCACCCAGGACACAGACAATAGGGTGGTGAAGGCCCACAGAGGGGTCAGGAGCAGGCTAGAAGGGGTCAATTAGGGAAGAAGGGGGACATATGTAATACTTCCAACAATAAAGATTTTTGAAAATAAAGAACCTAGCGCAAGCATTTATTTCAGACTTTGTCCAGTATTCTCCCCTGGTTCCTTCCTCACTTATCCTCTTGGTGGGGACCTGTGTTCACTGCTTCCACTGCTCCCGGCTGGGAAAGATGCCTTTTCTTCAGAAAAGTCTTGTCGTCTTCCTCCCTCAGCTCTTGTGCTGCTCCTAGGTCTCATTAGCCCTTGGAATGCAGCCCAGTTTGACATCAGCTGCAAATTTAATTAATGTCCCAGGTAACCCTTCTGCACAGCACGGAAGAAGATGCTAATTAAAGCAGAGGCAAACATACCCCCCCCCCCCGCCTCCGGCTCCTACCTGCCGTCACCAGCCTCCATCCTTAGTGCCCTGGCGGTTAGTAGACCTCAGCTCCCGTCCCATTTGAATTCCATCTGGAGAGAATGTGATTTTCATTCTTTACAGCAGCTGGACACCTACAATTCGATAGACTCTAGTTTGAAGTTGGGGTTTCCTCCCTGGTTTATTCATGAGGCATGCGAGCTGGTTATTCTGCACTGTTTACTTAGGCTACTCAAAAAGCCCCTGGGGTAACCACCATCTGGCTATTGAAGAGCCAGCCACAGATACCTGCTCCCCAACCACACATACCCACACTTGCCATCAAAACCTCCAGAGCCCCAGAATCACCTAGAAGCTGGTCCAGGAAATTATCAGGTTCAGAAATACAGGCAGAATGAAAGCCTTGCAAGGTAGGGACAGAGCACTGCTCCAGGAATCCGTGACCCCAGAGGCCCCCCACACTCATCCCCATGACATTCCCACAAAATCACTTTATCACACAGTTTAGCATTTCATCCTGTTCAGATTCATGCCAAATTAATAATAACCTCATTTTAAGGCTCTCGCACTAGAGCAGAGGTCTCCGCTCTGCTGCTCATGTAGAATTGTGCGGGGAGCTTTACAAATCCTGAGGCCCAGGCCGCATTCCACACCAATTAAATCCAAACTTCCCTGAATGAAATCCAGGCATCGGCATTTGTACAGTAAATGGCCCAGATAACTGTGATGTGCAGCCAATGTTAAGAATTACTGCACTCGAGCATATTTGCCTGACTGTATTAATCCTAACCCCTGTTTGAGGCAATGCTCTTCTCTGAGGGATGGGAAGATTTAATTGAGGCAAAGAACATTTTTTATTTGAGGACATTTTTTGAAATACATTTTTATTGATTTCAGAGAGGAAAGAAGAGGGAGAGAGAAACATCAATAATGAGAGAGAATCATTGATTGGCCAACTCCTGCAGAGTGGAGCCTGCAACCTAGGCATGTGCCTTGACCGGGAATTGAACCATGACCTCCTGGTTATAGGTTGACACTCAACCACTGAGCCACACCGGTCTGGGCTAAGGAGCATTCTTAGGAGAAAGGTAAGACCTTGGGAACACATTCTGGGCTGGAATAACAGGGGAAGGGAACCAGAGGTGTCAGAGGTTGCAGGGAAGGTACTAAGGTATTGCAGGCCAATATTGTCTTTTATTGAATTGTAGTTGACATACAATATCATATTAGTTTCATGTGTACAACATAGTGATTCAATATTTTTATGCATTGTAAAATTATCACCTCAATAAATCTAGTTACTATGTCACCATAGTTATTACAATATTATTAACTATATTTCCTATGCTATACATTACAGCTCATGATATTGATTTTAGAACTGGAAATTTATACTTCTTATTCCCTTTCACCTACTTTGCCTGTCCTTCCATACCTCCTCCCCCCTTCCCTCTGTTTGTTCTCTGTATCTATGAGTCTGTTTTGTCTTTATTGTTCTTTGTATTAGATTTCACATATAAGTGAAATCATGTGGTATTAGTCTTTCTCTGACTTATTTCACTTAGCGTAATGCCTGCTAAGTCTATACATATTCTCACAAATGCCAGGTCAATATCTTTAATGGCTGGGGTCATCTCCATATTCAGGAACATGGGAGGAAGTTCATATTCTGCCTTTAGCTTTTGCTTGCTCCCTGTAGTACTCAGTTCAGGCTCAGATTTACTGTGTTTACTCTGGTGCCATAGTTTGGTTAACGGGTGTGCTCATAGTGCTATTGGGCTCACAGTGGGCTCATGACAATGTGAGACATTGTTTCTGTAAAAAATATGAGCGCTCCAACCACAACCTTATCTACAAACTTCTAGGTTGGGACTGCTTCCTTCCCTCCCATCTGCTTAAGCCCTTGGCCAGGAGCTCACAGCGTCAAGCTGAGCATCTGATGCCTTTTTCCCTTCGACTATTCCTTGTACTCTGGTCGCTGCTCTCATGAATGGTGACTATTGCTCAAAAAGAAAATGAAGGAAGGAAATGTAGCTGAACCAGCATAATTAGAGGCCACCTGAAACAACATCCCAAGTACAGGCCCTGGTAAACCCATTATATCAACTTCAAAGACAAGGCTAACTTGTGCATTCATTCATCCAGCTGTGTCCTTTCTGTTCTAAGAGAGCTCTTCCTTCTGGCCTGTTTCCCCTAGGAGCTTCCTACTAACAGCAAGACTTAAAATAACTGCTTCTGGGGCACCATCACTTTGCTTTCTTTGGGTTCCTATTATAAATTGAATTATGTGCCCCCCAAATTAATGTTGAAGTCCTAACCCCCAGTACATCATAATGTGACCTTATGTTTTTTTATAATTTTATTTATATTCATCATTATTTTATTGATTTCAGAGAGGAAGGGAGAGGGAGAGACAGAAACATCAATGATGAGAGAGAACCATTGATTGGCTGCCTCCTGCACACTCCACACTGGGGATCGAGCCTGAAACCCAGGCATGTGCTCTTGACCAGAATCAAACCCAGGACCCTCCAGTCTGCAGGCCGATGCTCTATCCACTGAGCTAAACCAGCCAGGGCCATAATGTGACCTTATTTAGAAATAGGGTTGCGGCAGATATAATTAGTTAAGATGAGGTGATACTAGAGTACGGTGATCTCCTAATCCAACATGACTCATGTCTTTATAAAAAAGAGGCAGTTTGGAGATAGAACCCACGGGAAACTGAGGAAACTGAGGCACAGAGATTAAATACCTTCTCTCAAGGTCACAGAGTTAGAGTTGGGCTACAAATTGCTGGCCATGCTCTCTCTCAGGGAGCTTATCCTTGAGAAGTAGGGAACGAGACCTTAGACACACTAAACAGGTAAAGGACTGAAAATCCATGGGAGTGCTCAGAAGTAAATAGAAGAAGGAAGCATTCTTCAGAATAACAACCAAGATGTTCTGACCAACAGCAATCACTTACGACAAACTCCTTGGGTATGCCATGTGAAGATGAAGCTAGAGACTGGGGTGATGCTGCTATAAGCCAAGGAACCCAAAGACTGCCAGGAAACTACCAGAAACTAGGGGAGAGGCATGGAACACATTCTCCCTCACAGTCCTCCGGAGGAACCAACCCAGCTAACACTCAGACCTCCAGCCTCCAGAACTGTGTGACAATACATTTCTGATTTTGGCACTTTGTGATGGCAGCCCTAGCAAACTTAGCCAGTTCCTTTCATTCCCAAATATACCCAAGGAGTTTGTCGTAAGTGATTGCTGTTGGTCAGAACATCTTGATTGTTATTCTGAAGAATGCTTCCTTCTTCTATTTACTTCTGAGCACTCCCATGGATTTTCAGTTCTTTACCTGTTTAGTGTGTCTAAGGTCTCCTTCCCTACTTCTCAAGGATAAACTCCCTGAGAGAGAGCATGGCCAGCAATTTGTAGCCCAACTCTAACTCTGTGACCTTGAGGGATGTTATTTAATCTCTGTGCCTCAGTTTCTTCATCTGTAGAATGGGGATCATAATAATAGCACTTTCCATATAGGTTTCTGGTGAAGATGAAGTAAGCTAATATGCATAAGCCATTTATAAAAGTCTTTGGCATGTTACAAATGCTATGTAAATGTTAACTATTACTATAAAGGTCAGAAGCATGACCAATTTTATTCAGTTCCAAACATCCAAAGTCATTAACAGTGCCTGGCACATGGCAGGTGTTCAATCAATGTTTATTGAGTGACTGCAAGTTTGATTCCAATGGTTTAGTATTTTCTTCTACTAAGGTCTCTAACTAGAAAGTCCACTATGACTTTCATCATCTCAGAGGCTTAGAAAACAATGGTTCCTTAATCAACATGTGTCAAATATGGTTCTGGAGACACATACTCAGAACCTCCACTTCTCAGAACCTCAGCCTTTCCAGGGATTTCTCACTCACTTGTTCTTGAAAATGAACCATTTAGATTGAGCAAGTAGCAAAGAGCATGAATGCAAATTTATCGGTCCTCTTCATTTCGGAGGGGCTAGAAAACGGTTTTTGTAAGCTACCCATTTTTTTTTAAATATTTGCAATTTTTATGGCTATCTTTTTGAGGTTTCTATTGCAACACTGATTTCCATTCAAACCAGCCTGAATATGCTTGAATATCTCTTCCCAAAAATTCTTAGCTGAGGTATATGTCAATTATTTCCCACAGAAAGCGGTGGCACGAGTAACTTGATTAGTGAGTAAAAATGCACACATTATCTAGTAGGAGAAAACCTGCTGTAGCACCTCCAGCTCGTGTACTTGTGAGGAAAGGAGCCTTCCTCAGAGATATGACTGGGAAAGCCTACTTCAGAGCAAACTGCTGGCTGAGGTTAAATTTATGATCGATTCAACACGTTCACCAGAACGTCCCTATCTCCCAAACAGAGTCATACACAATCACAGATTGATGAAGAAAGCATTTACTAACATACATGCACACCACATACACACACATACACACACACGCGCGTGCGCATTTCATCCCGTGAGTCACCTAGCCAAAAAGAGATGAGGTGAAGAACTATAAAAACAGCTCTTTCGGAAGACATCTGTATTAAAATGGAAGTCATAACCAGTGGCCACTGAATTCTGCGAAGCCTGGATATTAAGGACGCTCTCTATGATGTTACCCCCTACTACTCCCGCTCAAACCGCAGCTCCTGGATCTCAGCAGCCCTTTCTTAGGCAAATGCCAGCAGGACCCTGAGCTCCTGAAGCAAGCCCCAGATGAACTCAGAGTATTGGCCTGCTAACAACATAATTTGCTCACCATCTAGGGCAAAGAGCTGCTGGATGCAGAAAGCAGGGACCGCGTGGCAAATTGCAGACAGACACACATCAGGTGTGTCAGGGAGATTACTAAACCTTCTAGCGTCTCCACAGTAAAGGGGTTGGGTGAGGAGAGGTGGGGGAAAGCCAGCAGGTTGGCGCAGGACCACAGAGTTACAGAAACCCTAAAAAATGGGGGATTGGTTGGCACATTTACCTGCAGGGCTGCAAAGCAGGTCCCCACCCTGGAAGTCCTGCATTTCTGGTGTGGGGCACAGGTGTGTGCATGCTGTCACCATTGCACCTTCTTTGAAATAAGTGATGCTGCCGATAGTCACAGGGCATGAAGAGTCAACTGGTCATTTAGGTCTGTCTTTCTCAGTCTCTAATGCGTGGAAGCATCACCTTGAGATCTTGTGAAATGCAGGTTCTGGGTGAGGCCTGACACTCCGCATTTCTCACAGCTCCCAAGTGACGGATGCTACTGCTTCTGGTCCACGGAGCACACATAGAGTAGCAAGATCTCAAGAAGCATGCAAGCAAAGATGGAGTTTTGCTCTCCCCAATATGCTGGAACACATCCGGGACTATTTCCCATGGAATGGGATTTGGTGGAGGCAGAACCTTTTAGGACCTTGATTACTGTTAGAGGAAAGCATCCCCCGCCAGAGGGAGGCCTACATTTGTGGGGCTTGAGGCACATCTTGGGGTCACCCTTCAGGGGCAAGTTCTGGTAGAAATGGCACCTGGAGGTTAACACTGTGTTTTGTCTCTGAGCGTTCAATGCACCTACAGGCCCTGGGAAGGACAACCTCCCTTGAGGTGTCCTCAGCCTCCGTCTCAGAAGACACCCATCGGGGGTCATTCTTTCAACAGTGTCCTCGACTCTGCCTTGTCTAGTGAAAACCTTTCACAGAGCAAGTCTGTTCTGTAAATGATAATAAAAGCTTTTGCATAATGACATTGACACTGAGCGAGGCTCTCTGTTCTAAGTTCTTGTATATAATAACTCATTCAATCTTCACAACTAACCTATGAGATAGTATTTCTCATTTGGGTCTGGGAGGAGGTGAGTACAAGACCCACTACTCTGCCGTCCTCTTGAAAGTTCCCCCAATTATTTACTTTTTAACCTTATATCCTCCAATTTCTAGTCCACAGGACCCTAAAATTCAATAAATGGATGACCCCAAAGTAACCATAATAGTCCTTTTTGTCGCTGTCCACCTTTTAAGGGAAAATTTTTTTTAAAGAGCGTTTCTCTCTGTCCCTGGCAGTACAACATGTAATCCACTATCTTAGATCAGTTTTTCCTAGAAGCAGACCCTGAGATGAGGATTTTTGTGGGAAGGACTCATTAGTGACATGCTCCCAGAAGAAGCCGGTAAGGAAGGAAACCAGGCAAAGGTATACTTTCATGTGAAGTCCCAGCCTCAGCCTGAGACCCAGAAGGAGCTCAGGGGTTCCACTTGCACCTCCGAGTTTGTTCTGCATGGAGACATGAGAGCTGTGTTTCATTTTCTCACACTAGTTTTTCATCCACAGCCTGGCAGCGGATGGGGTGGGAATGGAAATTACAGGCCAGTTTGTACTTGTTCCTGAGAGGCAATTATTCCCAACTCGGAATTTAGACCTGGCAGAACCTTGGAATTTAGACCTGGCAGTAGTTTGAAATCAGCCACAGTGGGAGTACTTATACCATGGAAAAACAGTCAATGCTACAAACCAAAAATGATTGGGGGGCAGGGGGAGAAAAGGTGGTTTGGTTTGTTTGCTTTTTGGTTTTGGTTTCATTTTGTTTTGTTTTTACAGAGCCAGTTGCTAAACATTTACCAACTCTGTACTGATGAAATGACTTGTGCCCCAGGGATGAGCCGCTGAAGGTCACAGGTGCCCATCATTAGCAGCAAAGCCTGCAGATGCTAGAGGAACAGGCACACACCATTCGTTAAAGGAATAGAGAGGGTCTAAGTGAGGTGTCAGCAGTGTTCATTCTACCAGCACAAATCTACTCTGCCTCAATATGGGGCCAGCCTAAGGCTCAAGGTCAAGCCAGGGAGCCCCTCCATTAGTGAGTCTCCATGTAAAACTTGGACATTAGGGTGACTGCCCCCATCCCCTAGCTGACCCCCAGGTGCATTTATTCCAGAGCCTGGTGGCCATGAGAAAGAAGAGGGTGCCATTCCCCTCTACTTGGCCCATTCAGTACTCGGAGTCTAATGAGGGGCTTTAGAATGACAGTACCTTGCCCATTGACAAAGAGGACAGAGAGAAATCAAGGTGTTTTCTTTCCATGGAGAAGAGAAGAAAGAATAATACACAACCATTACAGCCATTGACTTACCACTGGTGACTAGCTCCATTTCCATGGAAACAGAGAGCAGGACAGGAAAGAGAAAGGCTTTTGAGAATAATAGAGGACTTTGTGTTGCAAGTCGCTTTTTAAAAATAAAGCCAGCAGGGTGCTTCCAGTCTCTCAGCCCTGACCCCCTGCTCTGCTCTCTGGAGAAGCCAGCAGACAGCAGGACAAAATGGCAAGAGGGCACCTGCCTGCCCACCAGGCCTCCAAGCAGCCCAGGCAGCCTGAGCTAGCAGGAGACCATCCATTGTCAGCCATGGAGAGGGAGAGATGTTCAGGCAAAAACAAAAAGTTACCTGCCATCAAAGAGAACAAAGCCTTATGTAGACAGCTAGCTGCTTTTCACAGATCCTTTCCACCGGGAAAGTTATATGCATGTGCCTTAGAGAAAAAGCAAGACCCCTCATTAAAATATTGTTTTGAAATTATGGTAAAGCTTCAAATATTGAGGTGCCGCAATTGCACCCGCTCTCTGCCACCCCCCTTCCTGAGCACTTTAGGGGAGATTCTAGCAGAGCAGACTGGTATGAGGCTCTGGGTTCTGTTTCACGCCTTGGGCTCATCCCAGAGTCCAACCGTATCTGTGGGCACTCTACCCCTGGCATCTAGCTGGGCACATGGAGCTACCTCCTGGGCAACCCAAGGGATAGCCAAGCAGTGGCCTCTCCAGCCACATACCTGACCCACTTTAGTTTCATTGTAAGAGAATCAAACAACCCTACAGCCCACACACAACTGCCATAGAGAGAAAAAGTAGAAAGGAGGGGGAAGCAAACCACCATGATCCATGATGAGCTCCCATCTCTCTTCTCAGATAGTCCAGTTTGCCTTGGTAACCATGACTCAAGAGTTGCCATGGTTATGAGTCCTGTTGCTAAGGAACTAATTTTATAGGCAAAACCTGAAGAAGGAGGAGAAGAAGAA
>PVJC01016046.1:0-34220 GCA_004026665.1 Murina feae
GCTTTTATTAGTTTAGATATATTTTATTACATATTTTTTCCAATTAACTTACTTTATTTTTATATATTTTTTAATTACATAAAGTATTACAAAGATTAGTGCAAATATCTCTTTTTTTTCCCCTGACCTTCCCCCAGCCTCCCCTTCCCCCCAGTGTTTTGTATCCATTGGTTATGCTTAAATGCATGCATAAAAGTCCTTTGGTTGATAATAGTAGTTTAAATTACAAAAGTAAATGAGGTCCAATCACCTACTTCACTTTGAAAATGAAAATAGAGTTTGGGTACCATGAACACCATCACCAGGAGTTGTTACTTTATCTGACCTTTTAGAAAACTCCTTGGGTCCTGGAAAATATCAGGAACATTGCTCCTTCTTTTTGATAAGCATATTTTGGTGAATGTATTTCAAGTTGTTTATCATGGCCTGTTAGTGGACTGTGAAATTAATTCTGTTACATATTGGTATATCTAATCTAATAAAAGAGAAATATGCAAATTAACCCTCACTCCGTTACACCCACAAGCCATGCCCACAAGCCACACCCACCAACCAATCAGGAGCAGATATGCAAATTAACTCAACTAAGATGGCAGCAGCTACGGAGCTGGAGTTGTCCCGGGCAATGGAGGAAGCCAGGGTCCTGCGGGCCCTGAGCTCTACTCAAGGCTACGAAGTTTTAATTATAGAAGATAAATAAACCCCAGATACCTGCTGGGCTGGGACCTTGGGTTCCCAGGGGCAACCCAGGCTTCGAGCGGGGGACCAAGGCAACAAAGTTTCAATTATGTAAGTTAAATAAATCCCAGATACCTGCTTCCAGCCAGGCACCCCAGTAGGGACCTGAACCCTGAAGGGACTGTGGGCATCCTGAAAACGGCCCTCAGCCCCACACCCAGGCTGGCCACACCCCCATGGGGAGAGGGTCCCCACTGAGGGCGTGGCCAGCCTGCAAACAGCCATCAGCCTCTCACCCAGGCTTGCCAGGCACGCCAGCAAAAAAGTGGATATCCCCCAAGGGGTCCCAGACTGCGAGAGGGCACAGGCTGGGCTGAGGGACCCCCGGAGTGCACAAATTTTTGTGCACCGGGCTTCTAGTGTTTGAAATAATATAAAAATGTGTATAGAACTTGGCTTTAAGTACAGTTTCCTATGAAAGCAGATGAGCTCTATTAAAAATATGGTATAACAAGGAAAAAAAGCTTTAAACTAAAGATGAAGCACTGAGATACAATTTAAAAAATGTCGGTGAAACAAGAAGTGTCCACAAACCAATTTGAGGAGTAATCAGAGTTACAAGGAGACAGGGCTGTCCTCAAAGACTAGGATGGCAAAGTTTCAATACTCCCCCAAATTCTACAAAATCCACACCTCCAAAATCTCGTGGGAGAAGTTGCTACAAAAGGTCAAAAAAAGTAAATATATGTTTTCATTTCCTCTCCCTTTATAAACCCCCCATTGACTTGCATTTTATAGTTTTGATGCTGGTAAATTTTATTTTATTTTAAATTTAGAACTTTCCAACTCTAGGGACAAATAAACATTGTAAAACTAAGACAAGGAATCATGGTCTTAGATCTGGGTTTTCTTCTGACTGTGAAGGAGTTGAGAAAAAGCATCTTTCTTATTATTAACTTATCAGAGAATTTGATTCATTTTGGGTAAAAGAATAATCTCAATAAAAGCAGATTCAAAAATACAGAAGTTTAATTTCCTCTCTCTTGATCAAGAAGTTGAGAGAGAAATCACCCAGGGCACTCCACAGTGGCAATGACCCAAGCCAATGATCCAAGCCTTTTTTCCTCATGGTCACCCCATTATCCAATATGGTGGCAGGTGCAGGGAAGAAATAGGGTACATCTCTTTAAGGACACATCCCAGAAATTCCATATATTACACATATCCCATTGACCAGTCCTTAGTGATATGACCATACCTCACTGGAAAGGAAGGTGGAAGATACCATCTTTATTCTGGGCTTTTTTGCGCCATGTCATAAATTCTATATACCCAATAGAGTCTAAGAGATTCTAAAATCACCATGATCCAAATAAAAATAGTCATCTGCCCAGGGTGTTCTATATTTTCAGTTTTCCTGGGACTGAGAGGTTTCTTGGTTCTAAAAGTGGGAAAGTTCTGAGTAACCCGGGGTTAGACATCACCCTATTTTTGACATAGTAAAAAGAATTATATACTGATTTTCAGCAATACTGCCAATCCTAAAACCACGTTTGAAATACATTTTAAAAATACAGCCTTCACAGCCTAAAGTTGACTTATGAAAATGTCTTGTGTGATAAAAAAATCTCCATCTTTAAAGGCAGATTTCATTTCTCTAAATAATCAAAACTCATTTGGAGATAAAGAACAAGCAAGAAAATATTCTAACAATAAACTCAAAACATGTTTCAGGAAATATTTTAAGCAGTTGATAATATTGTTGAAATAACACTTGAGTCCTCTGATGGGACTTCTTAAAAGGAAATAATTACTAAAGAAAATGCCTTGCTAATTTATAGACACAATTAAACATATCTTTAAAAATCAATGTACCTCAATTAGCATTAATTAACAAAAGGCCCCAAATATTACTACAATTGTATTTAATTCTTCTGAAAAGTAAAATTTTTCTCAAGCTTATCTATATTTTGAATGTTTAAAAAGGCATTTCCATTTTCAGCAAAACTGCATTATTTTTTAATTGTGAATCAAAACCAATATTGTCCAAGAGGTCTTTTCACATTACAACCTCTGGAGTTGTCCTTAGCTGCTTTGGTAACTATCCCAGCCAAAGAGAGCTCTACAGGTGAGGAGGTCATTCTGATGGCTTCTCCAATAACAGCACCTGCACAGCCTGCAATGTTCTGGGCTTCTCTTCAACCATGAAGGGAGGGGATGTCTGGGACCCATTCCAACTTAATGTTTACTTGTAAAATCTGGACCATATTTTACTTCACAGAATCAGAAGCGATATCTCAAAACACTTGCTATGGGGGAGGATCTCCAGATTTGAGCAGACTAGGGCAATTTAATAGGACATTTCAATCAGGCCTCAGATTTGTACTCTTAATGGAGAAAGTAAATGAAAACAAGTCCCCCCAGAAAAGAAGTAGCTATGAGTCAGCATTTTAGACCTTCCAACGTTGACGAGTTTGTTGTTTTTACTGAACAGGTAGACAGAGAAAAATCATCCTACTACTGAGAGGAAAATGCATTTTATCACTCTTATCATGTGTAAATACAAACTTATTAGAGAATGAAATAAGAGAAGCTAATAAGTCACTATTTGGCAAAAGAAGAGGAGGTAACATTTAGGCCTGGAATGATTTGCTGTAAACTAAATTTCACCTTGTATTCTGCTTTGCATTAGATGTGTTTGATTCTGTTTAGATTGTTCTATTTACCAAAAAATAAATGAAGATCTCTGACCTGACTTCATAATTTTATGATATGCCCTGATCCACCTCATAAATAGGAGTTTTGTTATTTTTTTATTTGGTTTCTATTGGAGTCAGTGTGGTGAACACTAGAAGAATAAAAAGCTCTGGCAACCATTTTCCTTGAGGCATAAGGAAGGTGCTTTCTGCTTTTGTCTATCACCTTGTATCTACCACAACACTAATTAAGATATTATCTCCCATTATTTACATCTGTTCACATAAGCTATATATAGTATAGAATGATTGTCATCTATAGTTCATAGTTTGTAAAGTGCTTTCTAAAACATCTCAAAACCTTTTAGGTAATATTATTTTGCCTATTTTACAGACAAAGAAAGTGAGGTGTAGAACGTTTAAGGATCTTTCTGGAGATCTCACAGCCAAGAAGTAGCTAAAAATTTACTTCTTCTGAACCTAAATAAATACTCTTTCCCCAATGTCAAAGATTCTACTTGGAAAACTATCAGAATTTCTTCATGTTGCTCATCAGAAGACAAATAAAACCAGCTTCATATCCTTCTCTGTTAATGTAAGAAAGATACACTAAATATCAATATTCTTTAGCTAAGAGCTGCAGGAGCCAGAATTAAAAAAATGAACACACATGGATGCATACTCACAATACACACAAAGACAAAAGGAAGCAGACAGTCGACTCTCATAAAGTACATGTGATGGAATCTATAAATCCTTTCCACACACAAAAAAGCATGTGCCTGCATACAAACATTGACAGACAATTCTGGGAATTTACTGAGTCCCCTTAGATCATCTGTAGACAACTGCAGATAGGATCTCTATTGCACTGGAATATTATAGTTACTGTGGTTATCTAAATCTATTTATTTTACCAGTATGACAAATAGGCACTTTCTAGTTCTTTTACTGGGCTTCTCAGTAGCATTAGACCGGTTGCCCTGCCTTCATTCTTGAAAACATTTTTCTTCTTTGTCTTGTGTGACATTAACATTTTCCTGCTACTTCTCTGCATGTTCCTTCTATTTCCAAGCTCATCTCTTTCTACCTGGCCCTGGATATTGGAGTTCCTGAGGGCTCTTGTTGATCTTTAATCTCTCCCTCGATGACATTATTAATGCCTGAGACTAATTATCAGCATAGATAGATGGCTTCCAAATTTCCAGTAAATATCTTCCCAGCCCAAATCATTTTCATGCATTTCAACTGCTTAACCAATATCCTCTTAGATGTCTCGAAGCCATATCAATGTGTATCTGTCTAAAAGTCAACTACTGTTGTAACTACAACTTAGTTCCTCTCGTGTATTCATTCTACCTCAGTGGCTGGCCTCAGATTCCTTCTAGTTTTACAGACCAGAAACCTAGTAGTTATGTGTGAACAACTTCTTACCATGATCCTCAATCTAAGTCTCTGGTCTATCCCAAATTAAGTTTGCCTATGGTGCGAGGTTATAATTTTTTCCAACAATTATCCAGATTTTTCAGCGCCAATTTATTTTCCTTTGTCATTAAATTTCTTTAATGCTATTGTTGAAAATATATTAGCCATACAAGTATATAACTATTTTTTTTAATCTCTACTCTAGTCAATTCATATATTTGACTATCGTTATGGCATTATCATGCTGTCTTCATGACTTTATAGTAAGTCCTAAAATTAGACACTATAAATTTTCCTTTTCTTTTTGGTTTCAAGATTATTTTGGATATTCTAGTTCTTTTATTTTTAAGCTTCAAATTTGACTTGCCAACTGTTTCAAGAAGACGTGTTGGGATTTTGACTGAAACTGAGTTAAGTCTATAGTTCAAGCTGTGGAAAATTGACATTTTAGCAACCATTAGTCTTTCAATCTGTGAGCATGATATTTCTATATAATGTGTCTTTCTTCCCCAACTTAAAAAATCTTTTAGTTTTTAATAATTTGGTTATGATGTGCCTCAGTATGGTGTTCTTGATAGTTATCCTGCTTGAGCTTTGTTTTTAAATGTATGTATTTTTTTTTATCATATTTGATAATTTTCCTCTTTTTCTGGGACTTCACTGCCTGAGGATTTGTTTGCATATGTTTGTTCTCAGTATTTTTCTTCCTGTTTTAATTAGACACTTTTTATTGCTATATCCTAAAGTTCATTCACTGATGCTCTTTTCCTCTCCTATCCAACTTTATGTAAATTCCATCTAATAAAATCTTATTTTCAGATATTTCAGATATTTTATTTTTAATTAATAACATTTCCACTTATTTCTTTTTGAGAGTTTCCATTTGTTTTCTTAAATATCTCATATCCTCACAATTATATCCCTCTTTTATTCTGTAAACTCTTCAACATCTTTGCAATAATTATCTAAAGGTTTTGTCTGCTAATTTAAATGACTGGGCTATCTACAGGTTTTATTCTGTTGACTATATTTGCTTTTGCTTATGAGTCACACTTTCTTGCTTTTTCACATATCTTGTAGTTTTTAGAACACAATACAGTAAAAACTGAGATGTAATATTTTATTTTTCTTACTTTCCAAAGGGTATAAGCCACCTTCTTTATAGCTGAAATCAAGTTTATCTGGGATTGGTTTTTAGCTATCATTAGATTGAGCTCACTTATGATTAGCCCAACTTCCAACATCCTATGTCAAAATTAACTTTTTTATCTGGTCAATATTTTAGCTGGGATGAATGTGGGCTCTACTTTTAGATACTTTGGGTTCTCTTTCGATTCAACTTAAGAAAGTCATAGACTTCAAACCCCAAGAATATGCATACGTCTTTGATTTCTCTCCATTTTCCAGATCTTTACTCATTGCTACTTTCTTGGCAAAATTTGTGGTAGAGAGATAATTTTCCAGTTAAGCAATTTGTTTTCTGTAATTGTGACTCTTTTAGATTTTAATCTGTTTCCCTGACCCACTTTTTCATTTAAGGCTTGTCTGATTACTCTTTATCCCTGCAGGGTCTGTCTGTCTGTATCAGGCTGGGTCTCCTACTCACCCTCCCAAGACCAGGAAATTGCCCCGGGTATAGATGCTACCACGTTTTCTGATCACCTGTGTTAGTCTTGTTTCCTTCTGGAATTCAGTTCATTGGGGCTGCCTTTTTCCACTGTTCCTTGCTCGTCCCATAGAAAAACTTGATTCTTATCTCTGCCTGTGGGTTTCATGCAGCTACTGTGACATTAAAGGTCTTTCACATTTTTCTACATCCTAACTGGTAGTGGAACCTCAAGATGTCTTTCTTTGCTCCTGATTAAATCTCTAGTGCTTAATATAGCGTTAGAAACACATGAAGCTTTATAATATATCTGTAGACCTTAAATAAAAATAGAATGAAAATGACTTAAATATGTGGAGCAAATAAGATATGATATTCACAATTTATGGGATAAAACAATAAATGATAGCTCAGAAATAACATATTTTAAGTGATTTTTTTTAAAAAAAAGGGTGTCATTGTCATTGAAAAGTCAAGTAGTGCTTGGTGACAGTATTAGTGACCTGGTACTGTTCCTAGATCAGAACAAGTAGGTTGTTGGGGGAACTCTCTCAGGGAACCACTTTGGATATGGAGATAAAAATATAGGTCTTGAGAAAGCAGCCTAAGAAATGAACATCATGAGGGAGATATCCCCAGTGAAACATTTATCTGCCCAAGGACTCAAAGCTCTGCACTAATTTGACCTTTGCTGACAAAAAAGTTTATAATATCGTCTTGTGCTTTGTTTCTTATCTTTCCTAAGCCCCAGCTCTTCTATGTCTATCCCATTTGCTTAGAAATCTGAAAACTTTTAGGGTTGAATCTGAAGTTTGGGAGAGGGCTGACCTTGCAAGTGAACATCAAATGTCCCCATGCAGTGTGCAAAGCAAGTCTGTAAAGTCTGGGAATCAGGCCAAGGCTGGCATCTCACTGTGCACATGGGAAAGGAGTTAATCTACTGGTAGCAATGCATGGACTTATACTCCTTATTCCAAAACTCATCTGGCCTTCAAATCTAGAAAACACATGTGGATTAAACTAATAAAAGAAATTCAGTCTTTCCATTACACATTTTCCCAAATTATTTTATTAAATTGAGAATAAGTCCAGTTTTAAATACCCACTAGCAAGAAATGGTATAGAATATGATACTATCAAATAGTGTTGAAGTGCCCATTTCTCTCCCACTTACAGATTTGCCACATGTCCTGACCCCCCAAAAGGCAAATTATGAGTGACTCTGAGCCAGCAAGGAGTCTAACGGCCCATGTTAGGTCCATTCTCCACTAGAGCCAATGATGTTACTCTAATACTAAAATGCTCATATCAGTAGCATTGTGTTGGAGTTGATGTTATTATGCTGAAATTGGCAGCATTTTGTTGGCATTAAGCCTGTTGGCCTACTTCCTCCATAGGCAATCATTATTGCATCTAAAGGATTTATTCAATACTTGTTTCAGTGTATTTCTCTGCTGGATCTGATCTTTAAGGTCTGATAATATGCCATTCAATGACACAAATAGTGAAATAAACTTTCATTAATAAATAAACTTTCATATGTATGTGGAGAAGGAAATACATTTATTGCAAAGGGATGGTTGAATAGATCTTTGTGGAAGGAATGGGGCCAAAGGAAATTTACATTCTTCCAATGAGCCCAGAAAATTTTCTCTAAGGCAGTGTTAAAAAGATATAGAAATTCTAAAAAAAAAAAAATGGGAAAGGAAAAGGACAGTCTACAAAATACAGGGTCTCCCAAAAAATGTTTACACACAGTATCTGTAGATTCAAATTACATTTTCAAAATTAAATGTATGTTAATAAACACTGCCTTTACACCATTCAAAGTGTGCTCTGAAAAAAAAAGCTCTACTAAGAGAAAAAGAAAACAAAAAATTCTAGCCACATAATGGTAGAAAATATATATAAGACAGATATCTGATAAAAGACTTGTTTCTAAAATATACATACAATTCATAAAACTAAACAATAAGTAAACAAACAACCTAATTTAAAAAGGGTAAAAGGTCTGAAAAGACACAGCTTAAATGAAGATATACAGATAAAAATAAGCACATGAAAAGGTGCGCAATATCATTAGAAAATTGCAAATTAAACAAGATACCACTACACATCTATTAAAATGGCCCCCCAAAAATTGGCACTACCAAATGCTGACAAGGATGTGCAGTAACAAGAATTCTTACTCATTGCTGACAGAAATGCAAAATAGTGCAGCCACTTTGGAAGACATTTTGTCATTTTCTTACAAAGATAAACATAATCTTACCATACAATCCTGCAATCATGCTCCTAAGTATTTACCCAAATTTGTCTAAAATGTATGTCCATACAAAAACCTGCACATGACTATTTTCTTTATTCATGAATGCCACCAAAATTTCCTTTGGTAGGTGAATGAATAAACAAATTGTAGCACATCCATACAATGTTATTCAAAGTAGAAATGAACTATCAAGCCATAAAAAAAAATCATGGATAAACTTTAAACATATATTGCTAACTGAAAGAAGCTAGTCTTGAACAGGCTCTCTACCATATGATTCCAGTTACATGACATTCTGGAAAAGGCAAAATTATAGAGACAGTAAAATTATCAGTAGTTGCCCAGGGGAAAGGGAAACAAGAAGAGGGAAGAATATGTGAGTATAGGAAAACTTTAGGGTAGTAAAACTACTCTGTATGACACTATAATAGTGGTACATGATGTCATGCATTTATTAAAACCTATAGTATGCTAAAGCACAAAAAGTAAACTATAATGTGCATACATTTTAAAATTTGTAGGAGGACAGGGAATCCCCGAAAAAAGGAAGGTTTTTACAAGAGAATTTAACTTTGTAAAGCAAGGTTGGGGGATAAGGTGATGACTTAAGTAACTTAGAAAATTAATGGAGTCAGTAAGATTAAAGGCAAATGGAACCGCACATAAATAAAACTTAATTGATAAAGCTGTTTCCCAGAAAGGTACGGGTTAACAATTCAGGTACTGTTATACATACACATTGGAACTGAGTCAAATGGATAGAACATGATGAAAGCCATTTTTTTTTACTGTTGTAACAGGAATTTACAGATAAGCAAAGAGAAGAGCAAGGAGAAGTTGCTACTGGATTACAGTTGGAGACATCAGTAAATATCCATGTTTAACTTAATATACAGATCATTACATATAGAAACATTTATATATTCAAGTTAATACACACACATATATTTTTATCTATAGGCTGAGAGGATCTAAAAGAAATAATATCCCAGTAGCAATAAGTACCCTTAGCACCCAGATCTTGGTTTCTAATACTATTCTCCAAGAAAAGAAACTGTGCTCCTTGACAAAATGGCTGATTCTAGAACTGAAATAGGAAATATATAAGACTACAGGCCCAGTGCACAAAATGTGTGCACTGGGGAGGGTTATCCCTCAACCCAGCCTGCACCTTCTCTATTCTGGGACCCCTTGGGGGATGTATGACTGCCAGTTTAGGCCCAATCTCACAGGATATCCCTCTCACAATCCAGGATTGCTGGCTCCTAACTGCTCACCTGCCTGCCTGCCTGCCTGATTGCCCCTAACCGTTTCTGCTTGCCAGCCTGATCACTCCCTAACTACTCCCCTGCCAGCCTGATCGATGCCTAACTGGTCCCTGCCAACCCAATCACCCCCAACTGCCCTCCCCTGCTGGCCTGGTCACCCCCAACTGCTTTCCCCTGCTTGCCATCTTGTGGGAGGGGCCATCTTGTGACCATATGGAGGTGGCCATTTTTGACCACATGGAGGCAGCCATCTGGTGTGAGAGCATGACAGTCAATTTGCATAATACCTCTTTATTATATTATAGGATGAGCCTTGAACATCTTATAATGCCAGAAGGTTGCTCAAAAAACAAGTCAAATATTGATGGGTGTATATGTATCAGGGGCACAGGAACCACTGAAATAGCTCCCAAATGGCCAAATCTGGAAAAACTTGAACAAAATAAAGTAGTATTGAATTATAACTCAAAGTATAATATAAATACCCATGTGTCTATAGTGACATATTTAAATGAGTAAATAAATCAGTAAATGGGGAAAAAGAGACAAGTCTCCCATGCAGAAAGTTTCTAAATAAATTATGTAGAAACTCCTCCCTAAAGTATGGGGGCCATAGCTTCCCCACTCTTGAAGTATGTGTTGTGCACAGTGACTTCCTTTCAGAATACAGAATGGAAAGAGGGTAAAAATGAGTAATTTTTACAGTGAAGAAAATTGACAAATACTACTTCAGCCAGGTGATCAAGGTCAACATTGACAGTTATAAATAAAGTTCACATTATGTGCTCTTGATGTGATGTGATGAAAATGGCACTTTACCACTGTAGTCTTCCTTTCTGAAATCCTTAACTGCAGTCTAATCATCATAAAAGCTATCAGAAAATTTTCAATAGAGGGCATCCTATAATATACTCAACTAATACTCCTCAAAATTTTCCAGGTCATCAAAAACAAGGAAAGTCTGAGAAACTATCATAGCCAAGAGGAGTGCAAAGAGCCAATACAAGTGAATGCAATGTGGTATTCTGGATGGATCTTAGGACAAAAAAAATTATGTAAAAATTAAGGAAATCTGAATAAACTGAGGATGTCAGGTAATAATAATTATTAATATTTATTCATTAATTGTAATAAATATATTATACATATAGAAGATGTTAATAATAGAGGAAACTGTTGGGGAGAGGTAGTGTTATATGTGGGATTTCTTGGTCTTATCTGCCCGCTATACCCCCAAAATGAATGATATTTTATTTACACCTTGTACCATATACAAAAGTTGATTCAAATGGATCAAAGACTTAATTGTCAGATGTAAAACAATTATGTTTCTATGAAAAAAATATTTATGATCTTAGTTTAGATAAAAATATTATTAAAACAATGGAAATAAAAGATAAAATAAACAAATGGGACAACCTCAAAATAAAGAGCTTCTGCAAAGCAAAAGAAACCATCAATAAAATAACAAAGGTGCCCATCCCATGGGAGAACGTATTTTCCAATGATACATCCTATAAGGTGTTAACCTCTAAAACCTACAGGGAACGCATATAACTTAACAAAAGGAAGATAAACAACCCAATCAAAAAATGGGCAAAGGACCTAAATAGACACTTCTCCAAAATGGACATACAGAAGACCAAAAGGCATTTGAAAAAGTGCTCAAAGTCACTGATAATCTGAGAGATGAAAATCAAAATAACAATGAGGTGCCACCTCACATCTGTCAGAATGACTATCATCAACAAATCAACAAACGACAAGTGTTGGTGAGGATGCGGAGAAAAGAGAACCTTCTTACACTGCTGGTGGGAATGCAGACTGGTGCAGCCACTGTGGAGAACAGTATGGAGTTTCCTCAAAAAACTAAAAATGGAACTTCCATTTGACCCAGTGATCTCACTTCCAGGAATATATCCCAAAAAATCAGAAACACCAATCAGAAAGGATATATGCATCCCTATGTTCATAGCAGCACAATTTACAATAGCTAAGATTTGGAAACAGCCTAAGTGCCCTTCAGCAGATGAATGGATTAGAAAACTGTGGTACATTTACACAATGGAATACTACGCTGCTGTAAAAAAGAAGGGATTCTTACCATTTGCAACAGCATGGATGGAACTGGAGAGCATGATGCTAAGTGAAATAAGCCAGTCAGAGAAAGACAAGTATTACATTATTTCACTCATATGTGGTATTTAATGAACAACACACTAATGAACAAAAATAGACCCAGAAACATAGAAACATCCAACAGTCTGTCACACTTCAGAGGGAAGGCAGGGGAGAGTGAAGTGGGGGAAGAGATCAACCAATGAACTCATATGTGTACTAGTACATGCATAACCAGGGTGCACAGAGAGTAAGGTGGTGAAGGCTTGGGAGGGGCAAAGGGCAATGAGGGGGAAAATGGACATATGTAATACTTTCAACAATAAAGATTTATTTAAAAATGAATAAAAAGCATAAACTATAAGAAAAACATTAATCAATTGAATTTCATAAAAAATACATTTTTCTCTCTTAAAGACACTGTTAAAAATAAGCCAGACCGCAGACTGGGATGTAATGTTACGAGCAAACATATTTGATAGAAGATAGTTTCTTGTATTCAGAATATGCAAAGAACTATTAAAATGCAAAAATAAGAAAGCAATCTGTCTTTGAGAAATGGGAAAAAGATTTAAACAGACATGTCACCAGGAAGATATGTAAATTGAACATAAGTGCATGAAAATATATTCAACATCATTAGCCATTAGAGGAATTCAAATTAAATCAACATTGACATATCAGTACATAGCTCATAGAATGGCTGCCATTAAACAGATTGACAATACCAAATGTTGGTGAGGATATGGAGCACCTGAAATTCTCATACACTGCTGATAAGAATATGAAACTGTACCTCGTTTTTGGAAAGCAATTAGGCAGTTTCTTATAAAGTTAGATATACACTTACCAAATCCTTTAGTAATTCTACTCTTCAGTATTTAGCCAAGTGAAATGAAAACATGTCCACACAAAGACTCATACACAAATGTTCACAGAAGCCTTATTATCAGAAGCCTCATAATATCCCCAAACTGGAAACAGCCCAAATATCCATGGACAGGTGAAGAGAATTTTTTTTAAAAAGTATTTCAGCCCTGACCGGTTTGGCTCAGTGGATAGAGCGTCGGCCTGCGGACTGAAAGGTCCCAGGTTCGATTCTGGTCAAGGGCATGTACCTTGGTTGTGGGCACATCCCTGGTAGCTGACCGATGTTTCTCTCTCATCAATGTTTCTAGCTCTCTCTCCCTCTCCCTTCCTCTCTGTAAAAAATCAATAAAATACATTTAAAAAAGTATTTTCAGAAAATGAATACTGTTCAACAGTTGTGAAGATTGGACTCTGATACAATCAATATCTCAAAATCTTTATGTTGAACAAAATGGAAATGACATGCAAGTACACATAATGTAGAATTTCATCTTCTATGAGAAGCTAGAAAATACACACTTAGTCTGCAGTGACAGCAGATGAGTGGTTGTCTGGGGTTTTGGTGAGGCATTGCCTAGGATGGGCACAAAGCATCTTTTCAGGTGATGGAAATATTCTGTATAATGATCGTGGTAGAGGGGTCATTTGTGAAAAACCCATCAAATGTACTCATACATTAAATTGGTGCATTTTATTGTGTGAAAACTATATCTTTTAAGCTTGATTTAAAAAACATAAGAAAGCCCATTTTGTGTGTTTCTTTTGCACTTAAAATAAAAAGGAAGGGAGGGAAAAATAGGGAAAGGCTAAGAGATGAACCCATACTCTCCACCAAAACACCCCTATAACTCAGCAGGGCATTTTTCAAGTGTTAGAGAAACTATTTTTAATTGGTTATAATTGTCCCACATGGCTCACAGAGTGTCAGTCCATAATTGAAAAAGACTTGTGGGTCCTGCAATGTTTTCAATTAAAGTGCAAGAATTTGTAAGTGTAACCCCAGCCAAGAAAAAGGGAAATTTGTTATTTAGTGTAAGATCAAGGTTTTTATTTTGGAAGGAATAATATATAAACTTCAGTATTCTTGAGACTAAGTGGTAAGAAGAAAATCAATTATTTGTGGTAACAAAATAAGTTTGTTTTCAGAATATTAAATAGTGACATGAGTGGCATCTATTGCTGATGGAGAACTGGCACTGGAACTGAAGTATCAATTTCTTCCCTGAATCTTTCATTGCTGATAGCCCGAGTGCCTTCCCCTTCCCTCCACAGTCCACTGAAGCTTGGGCAGCTGACCATCCTGACATCCAAACACAGCTTGAGTGTGTAAAGGAAGGAGGTGACTGAGATTGAGACTTTATTGCAGAGGGATCCAAAAGTCACAAAGTGTCTATAAACCATGTGGTCAAACCCAGCAGGAAGGATCCCTGTCCACAGAGGGAGAACAATGCAAAATGTCATAGTGCATAGGGTGTGGGTCCAGGGAGGGATGAAGAACGGGGCCATTCAAGAAATAAATTGGTTGCAATAAGCCTTCATAGATGTAGTTCTTCATGTCCCTCCCACATGCAAAAATCTGCTCAGACCCCATGCAGGACCCACAAGTCTTTTTTCAATTATGAATTGACACTCAAAGTCCTGACCCAAAATATGCCAGTTCCCTGAGCAAAAACTTCTGGTTATTCTACCATGTAGAAAGGTATACAAAATCCTTCACAATCTGACCTCAGTCTCCTTTCCAACATCAATCCTACATATATACTCAGCTTCCTCCCTTAAGCAGCCAGTATCTAGTTTGCCTTTATTAGTGACCAGCCCCTAACACAGCATGCTGTTTTAAGTGTCCATGCCTCACACTGGCTCTTCCATCTTCTTTACTTCCCTGGACAAATAACAATTCATTTCTATTCTACAAGGGGAAGAAATAAGGCTGGTTCATATTTGTATCTGAGAGACTGAGACAAGATAAATAGTCAATAACTGTCTGTTGAACGAGCTAAAGCATTCAATTATTATTTTTTTTTAAATGGAGGCCTTTGTAGAGAATTTAACTGAGTCAAACTTCACATCTTTTCCATCTTTGGATTAATCTAGAAATCTGGAACCAGAAAGGAAACTCCAACTCCAACTTAGATGTTGCTTGGTAAGTGATGACATTCAATTCATAATTTATGCTACTAGATATCGACATTGCTTTTGCTGAAATATCATAACTATATGCACATTGTGTCCATTCATGGTCTATTTCTCCCCGGGGACTGAGTCAATGATTAGAAGCCCCACTTTGCGGTTTGTGCTTCAGTGACAAGTTTGGGGGAAGAAATGGAGGAGGCTTGAAACACAGTGATAGCATGACAGAGGAAGAAAGGGAACAAAAAAATGTGTATAGGATGATTAAGTGTTTCTGAATTTACACAGTGAAATATGGACAGTTTAAATGTCTTTGCTATTTGCTTCTTTTCAAACTGCGAGCAGTTTCAAACACCCCAGGCTGCTCCAAGATTAATTGAGTTCTGCATGCTTTTGGCTTGCTCCGGGTACCAAGGAGAAAGGATTTCCACAGAACCCACATTTGCCAGAGCAAGACTATCTCATTATTGTATGATTAATAGCCATTTGTGAAGTGATTAATTAGTCATTTTGACAATAAACTGAGCCTAAGTACATGCCTTTGCTAAACTTCCAATTTCACATGTAGAAGAAAAGGAGAGAATGTCTTGCTTTTCCTTGCTTCCTTCCTGCACCAAGACTGGGAAAATCCAAAGGCCTTTGCATATTCTGGTCTTGTCTGATTTCATCTGGTTTGCCTTTAAGAACAACGGCCCTGAAATGGAAGCTCTCCAATATGATTGATGGCGTCTCTTTCTATCTGCAAGCTGGAAATATAGGAAAGAATTTTTTTCATCGTAGGTCTTAGTGCTTATTGGTACAAGAGTTATTTCCACTTTGCCGCAGAATTGATTTGCAACATTGGTGTATGAGTTTGTATATTTTTCTCACTGGCCCGTCACAAAGCATAAGTCAGCAAGTCTTCCGCAGTGTGATGGATTATGTAGCCAGGAGCTTCCTAGTAATGTTTCCATTAAAAGGATGAGCATATTGTCATTAACATTTGGGGACTGGAATATCCAAATTCTGTGCCTTGACATTTCAGAAACTGTATTATTTAGTAGCACTTGATTCCTGCATTTCTGCTTGCCCACCCTGTAAAATAAAGGCATTAGGTAAGCATTAAGGGTCAGTGGCAGTAGTTCTAAGCGAGTATCCTGCTGCCTTCCAAATTAAACCATTTATTTCATCCAAAAGAGGAAGAGAAAAAAGAGAGTCAGTTGGAAAGAACATCTACTTATCTAAACCGTTACAAAGTATTATTCATTTCAGGATATGCTGAAGCATTGTAAGATAAAATTAAGCCTAAAACTCCTGATTTCTAGTTTATTGTTAAAATGACCTAGTAGCACACAATGGAATATTACTTAGCCATCAGAAAGGATAAAATAGCACCATTTGCAAAAATGGACCTGAGGACATTAAGCTAAGTGAAATGAGTTATAAAAAGCTGGGAACTATATGATTTCACTCATATGTGGGACATAAAACTGAAATTTGTGAACACAAACAGCAGTGTGGCGGTTGCTAGAGGAAAGGGGGTCCTAACATAAGGTATCAGGGGAATATTTGACTTTGGGGGTGAACAATTACAGATCTTGTAACATAGAAACCCACACCTGAAACCTGTATGCTCATGTTGACCAATGTCACTCCAATCAATTTAATTAAAATATATACATGTTTTAAAATATGTACAAAGCTAAACAAAAACAAAATAAAACCAAAAGAACCACTTAGTAGCAAAGAAATACTCATTTCCCTTTCTCCTGTCCTTTTCCACACCTCCATCATAATTTGCTGTAGGATGTGTGTGTATGTATGTGTATGTTTATGTGTGTATGTATATACTAATATGTGTGTGTGTGTGTGTGTGTATACTACAGAAAGGCTTTTTGGACAAGTTTATTTTTTAAAATTCTTTATTGTTTAAAGTATTACACATAGTATGACATATGTCTCCTTTTTCCCCCATTGATCTCTTCCTGGCCACCCCCCCTCACATGCCCTCACCCCACTAGTGTCTGTGTTCATTGGTTATGCTTATATACACGCATACAATTCCTTTGATTGATCTCTTATCCCTTATCCCCTGACATTAAAGCTAAATAAATAAATTGATGAACTAGAATAAATATAAAAAATAAATGTTCTGTGTCTGGGAGAGGCATCACAAAGGTTTAAAATATACTAGCTTTAAGATTATGACAGAGCTGGGTTTGAATCTTAGTTTCATCAGTTTCTAATTGCAGAGCATGAACAAGTCATTGCAATAAGCCTCAGTTTCATTTATAAAACAGACATACTAGTATTTACCTCACAGGTTGCAGGGAATATTATAAGATTAAGATTAGCTGCCTATAAACAATGCCTGACACATAACTGAGGCTCTCTAAATAGATGTTGTGGAGCTCGATGAGTGTGTGTGAGTGTGTGTGTGAGAGAGAGTATGTGTGCACAGTAACACTTTTAGTGCTGACTGCTTCTCATTATTTAGAGATACAACATGCCTACATAGAACAGCTTCCTGTACCACCATGTGGATATAGTTAAATGCAAGGGTCCAAGGGTTCTGGGGCACCTGGAGACTCCTGGACAGATCTACAGCCTCTGAACTACCAAGGTCTGAAACAATCAAAGATTGAAAAATAAGTCTACTGTTCAGAATATCCTAAAATGTAGACCTAACTTTAGTTAAAACCTTTCTGGAGAATATTTAGACTGAAACATGTATCTTTTAATTAGTATCAGCTTATTTTTTCCATGTTAACAGTTAACCCACGGAAAAGCACACTTTGCATCAGCAGTTATCCTCAATAGGCATGGCCATCTTACTGTTTCCAAAACCATATGATTCAGGTGGGGAAGGAAGAGGCCCCCAGAGTGGAGAGCTTAAGGAATACAGCTAACACCTTTTCTCAGCATCCTAAGATGCAATTTTCTTTCCACATTTTAACATTGCTGACTGAAATTAAAAATGTCTTATAATCAACGGTGGGTCTTAGTTTAATTGGCAGCATTTTTTATTTCTTAATGGAACATAAAATATTAGTGTGACTTGTAACTGATGAAGTCTTAAATTTGATGAAATATGTTTAGTGGCCTGCATGAATCAAGATCAGAACTTACCACAGATTTCTGAGGGGTTTCATTAGGTGGCACTAAGAGCACTATCTGGGTGGACCCCCAGGGAACAGCAGAGCCCATGTCTGGCTACCACAAACCACTTGCTAGTATTTAGTCACTTTTTTTAAGATACAAGAATATGCCTCAATTCAGTAACAATTTCATTAGGAAGAGTGTTAGATAGTTAGCAACTTTTTCAAAGATGCAATAATAATTTCTATATATATATCCCCAAGGATTATGTATTATCCTATCTAATAAAAGAGTAATATGCAAATTAGGCATCACTCTGTCACAAAGATGGCTTCCCCCATAGCCAAAAGATGGCCACCCCCATAGCCACAAGATGGAGGCACCCAGTCCAGCTCAGCTCCGCCACTGAAGTGGTCAGGCCTGTTGGCAAGGCAGGTGGCGGGGGAAGCAGAGGGCCCAAGGGGCAGAGCCTGCGATCGCAAGGGTCTGGACACCAGTAGAGTCAGCAAAGCAGGGGTCTGGGAGTCCCCTGCCCAGGCCTGTAGCCTTGGCCAGAGGCTGCCAGTGGGGCAAGGGCTGAGCCAGTGATGGCAGGGGCATGATCAGAGCCAGTGATCACAGAGGTCTGGGCTCTGTGAAACCAGCGATTTTAGGGGTCTGTGGGTCCCCTGCCCAGGCCTGCAGCCTGGCTCAGAGTTACAGGCCTGGGCAGGGGTGGAGCTGGGATTGGAGGGGCAGAGGTGGAGCTGGTGATCGGAGTGAATTACAGAGGAAACACCTTTTCTTATCACTCATTGGCTAAGCTCCCTGTATACCACTGGTAATATTCTTAGTAACTTGGATAATAAGAATCCAAAAAGGCAATCTAAGGTTTTTCCACCACACTCCTGGAGGAAAAAAATGAAGGTCCACTGCTGGAGGGCTAAGAAATGTCATATCTTCCCTTAGCCAGTTTGGCTCAATGCATAATGCCTCAGCCTGCTGACTGCAGGGTCTGGGTTCAATTCTGACCAAGGGCATGTACCTAGGTTTCAGGCTCCTTCCTGGCTGGGGCCCAGGTCAGGGCATATGCAGGAGGCAACCAATCAAAGTGTTCCTCTCATTTTGATGTTTCTCTCTGTTTTTCCCTTCTCTTCCACATTCTTTAAAAATCAATGGAAACATATCCTCAGGTGAGGATAAAAAAAAAGAAAGAAAGAAATGTCATATCCTATGAAAGACACATCTTGAAAATGCTTAAAGAAAGTTGTCATTTATTCATGGTGAAGTGACTGGAGTCTGTGTTGATGAAAACAGCTTGGTGGCTGCGTTGACTGGCAGTGGCTGCAGCAGTGGGGTGATGGGGCTGGTGGCTTCCCCTGATTAGCCTGGTCACCTCCCACAAAGGGAGGCCAGACTGTGGCTTACGCCCGCTCCCCAAGGGGAGCAGGGAGCGGGCCTAAGCTGTCAGTAGGACACTTCCTGAGGGCTCCCAATACGTGAGAGGGGTCAGGTTGGGCTGAGGACCCCTGAGTATTCATGCCTGAGTAGTGCATGAATTTCATGCTCTGGGCCCCTAGTAAAGCATATAATAATAGCTCCCTCTCCTGACATAAGCATAGTAAAGTTAATAGGAATTAATAGACTGCTTCATTGTCACTTCTCAACTTCCATTACCAAATTCACTATAAAACTATATTTTATATCTTTAAGAAAATTCAATGAATATCATGTTTAAGTAATGCTGTTATTTCATGTAACTTCAAACCAGCAATAAATATATTTTGATTTTTTTGCTAAGTGTTTGAAATCAGATAGAATGTTGGCAGTAAAGCAATTAGTTGACAGCTTCCATTTTATTCTTAGGATTTCTTAAACGTTCTAACTCAGTACCTCCAAGATTTTTTTTAACTTAACATATTTCTTTTTTTAAAATATATTTTATTAATTTTTTACAGAGAGGAAGGGAGAGGGGTAGAAGGTTAGAAACATCAATGAGAGAGAAACATTGATCACAGCTGCCTCCTGCACACTCCCTACTGGGGATGTGCCTGTAACCAAGGTACATACCCTTGACTGGAATCGAACCCGGGACCCTTAAGTCAGCAGGCCAATGCTCTATCCACTGAGCCAAACCAGTTAGGGCTTAACTTAATATATTTCTAGCTACATTCATACTTTTTTTCAACTAATGAAAATGATATAACAATATAACATGTATTATTTATAAATGTATAAGAAAACAAACTTTGTCTTTGGCATAAATGATTTCTGCCTTAATATAAGGAAGAATTTTGTGCACCAAAGATTTAATAATAATGAGATGAGTTACTGAAAAAGGTGCTAAATTATCCTTTCTTTCTAATAGAATTTAGTTTTCCTATTTATTACTTAGGATTTATCTAACTGTGGGTGGGGATGTGGAGAAAAAGCAGGCTTACTAGTCTCTAAATCAGAACCATGTTTTAATTCAATGATAGACACTCATTTATCAAAACCTCTAGGAAGTTGGACTCTCATAAAAAATAAAGTTTGTCCTGAATCAAGTTAATTAAAAAAAAATTGAATGGGTCAATCAGTTTCCAAATTAATAACTTATTACATTCCTTTTTAAATATGTTCAGAGATGAGGAGTAAACGGGGTATTATCTGTTAAACTGAAAAGCTTAATAAAGCACACTAAGATAATTCTAGTCTCACATTTAAAAGTCTGTCCTTAATGATAATAAAAGAAAAACTATGAGTGAAATTGAATGGAAATGAAACATGAGTTTTACTATATGAAACCAATATCAAATTCAGAAAAAGGGAATTTCAGATTCACTTGTAATTTAAATAATTATGTACAGTGGACTTTATTTCTGTAATCATTCTATGGATAATTCTAATCTTAGTCATCTCCAGTCATTAAGATAGTCACTAAAATATTTACTATTTAAAATCACTGGAGTGGTATTCCTGATATTCTCTGTCTTTAGCCAGTCTATTTCAGGGTGTGTGTGTGTTTTACTATATCAATCATGTGAAGATAACAAAACTGCATGTACCACTCAAAACCCACTTAATTTCTCACCGAACCATCTAATATAATAAAATAGTAATATGTAAATTGACCGTCACCCGATACACCTAAGCCATGCCCACCAGCCAAGCCATGCCTCCCAGCCAACCAGAGCAGCTGTATGCAAATTAGCCCAGCCAAGATGGAGGCCAGCAGCCATGGAGCTAGAGCAAACCAGAGGCTTCTGTTGCAACTGCCTGCCTAGGCTGGCTGAGCCTCTACTCACAGCTATGCCCACCAGCCAAGCCATGCCTCCCAGCCAATCAGAGCGGCTGTATGCAAATTAACCCAGCCAAGATGGAGGACAGCAGCCATGGAGCTAGAGCAAACCCGAGGCTTCTGTTGCAACTGCCTGCCTAGGCTGGCTGAGCCTCTGCTCACGGCCACACCCACCAGCCAATCAGAGCGGTTGTATGCAAATTAACCCAGCCAAGATGGAGGCTGGCAGGGCGGCTCTGCACTGGGAGCCTCCACAGCCGGCATAGCTGTGCCAGGTGTGTCAGCTCAGTGGTGGGGGTCCGGCCTGGGGCCTCCTCAGGGCATCCAGGAGCACCTGTCCTGGGTCCACCGCCTGGCTCTGACCCCCTGGGGGCCTCCACCAGGTGTGTGGCAGAGCAGGTCCTCCATGGGGCTTGCAGGAGCAGCCATCCTCAGTCTGCTGCCTGGCTCCGGCCCATGGGGGCCTCCTCGGGGTGTCCAGGAGCACCCGTCCCGGGTCCACTGCCTGTCTCCACCCCCTGGGGGCCTCCTCAGGGCATGTGGGAGTACGGGGGCCTCTGCAGGGCATGCAGGAGCAGCTATCCTGGGTCCGCTGCCTGGCTCTGCCCCAGGGGCCTCTGTGGGGTGTCCAGGAATGCCTGTCCTGGGTATGCTGCCTGGCTCCACCCTGGGGGCCTCCTCAGGGGCATGCAGGAGCACCCGTCCAGGGTTCACTACCTTCATCTGCCCCCCGGGGGCCTCCATAGGGCGTGCGGGAGTGTCTGCTGCACAGTGTGGGGCATCCAAAGCCAGTCCACTGCCCGGCTCCACCCCGGGTGTGTTCGCTCAGCAGCAGGGCCCCACCAAGCGATCCTGCACCAGCGTCCACCCCTGGCTCACCACCCAGTTCTGCGCCAGGTGTGTCCCCTCAGCGGTAGGGGCCCACGAGGCATGTACAATCATGGGAAATGTCCAGGCCTGCACTCACCAGCCCTCCCACCCCCCAGTGCATGAACCCTGAAGGGGTTGTGGGCAGCCTGAAAATGACCCTCAACCCCTCACCCAGGCTGGCCAGGCATGCCAGCAGATGGACATCTCCCCCGAGGTGTCCCAGACTGCAAGAGGGCACAGGCCAGGCTGAGGGACCCCCACCCCCCGAGTGCACAAACTTTTGTGCACCAGGCCCCTAGTTAATTCAATAATAAGTGATGAAATCTAGTTCAGTTTTGACTTTTTGATGTCTGTTTTGTTAGTAGGCTTCTCTCAGCTCAAAAGCATTCTCTCTTATGTGTGTTTTTATATAAATTGGTTAGTTTTACCTATTTAGGTTCACATCCCTTTTTAAAATTATGATGGAAGTATGAACATGCTCCTTTCAAAAATGCTCATAACATAGGTTAAGTCTCCACACAATCTCAACTGGCATGTCACATTTAAAAATGGAATAGACAGGTGAGATGAGAGTGGTGAGTCTAAAGCACAAATCAGTGAATGTGTACCTGATTTTTGCCATGTGAGAATGTCGGATCATTACTTTAGTCCTTTTGTTCTAAGAGAAAATAGAAATTCGTAGATCTATAAATCTCCAGATTTTTTAATGTCCATAACTAATTCATTTTATAACATAGGGTAGGATAAACAAACATATTTAAGAACTCAGTGTAGCCAACATGCCTTCACCTATACAATCCGCCCCCCACAGGGGACTCCAGGTTAAGATCCCTTATCAAAGCAATAGAATTGCTGCAATAATTCCTACAATAGCCATTTCCACCTGCCCCAGGGAGCATGGGGAACTGTCAGCAACAGGTTTCTGTTCAGTTTCTTGATGATGATATTTAAGGATTCTTCTAATCATATGGATTCTCTCATAATGTCACATATGCAATCCAGTATTTCAGACATATTCTGTTCCCACAGATTCTCTCATCCTTCCTCAAATATGTTCCAAATTCCCAGGGTACACACACAATACATATTTACTTATAACCTATCATTTCCAGGCTCTAGGCACTGGAGATACAATGACAATAAACATACCCTTCCCTTGCAGACAACCACAGCCTTGTAGGATTAGACATATAAAGAATTCATTGTACAATGAAAGTGATTCTGTAATAGATTACATAGCAAGGTCCTATGGAAACATGGAAAAAGGAAAGGGCAATTCTACACGGGAATTCATGGAAGATTTCACAGAAGAGCAAATCCTAGGGGAAAAATCACCAAGCAGAGAAGGCAAGGGATGTGCTGCAGACTAAGGGAGGAAATGTGTGATGGCAAAGAGGATGGCAAAGAGGAGGGAAACAGCACAGGGCAATAGTGCTTTGGAAAGCGGCAAGAAGCTTTGGCTAGAGTGAAGATGCAGGACTATAGCTACAGAGACAGGTGGAGGCCTGCAGTGATACCATCCTAAAGAATTTAGGTTTTTTTCTGTTGAAGATGGTTAGAAATATGGTAGTGAAATTATGACTTCAAGATATTCTAGAGGATGAAAAATGGCGGCTGGCAGGAAGGAGGTGAGGGATAGGGAGGGAGTGAGTGAGTGAGTGAGTGGATGAAAAGAGAGTATGGAGGTGTGTAGTGTGTATGAGAGCAAGTGACGGACAGTTAAATTCAGCAGGAGCAGCGGGAACTGGCAGACCAGGCTCTCTGGGACAGAGAGAGAGTGCCACTGCTGCGAATACTCCCAGACTGCGGACTGCAGGACTCAGGCTGGGAGCCCACGCCATCTTGAAGGGGAGAGCAGCCTCTTCTAAGAACTCATCAGCACCACCACCCAGACAGGCCTGGGATACTGCCTGCGCTACTCAGCAGCAACTCCAGCAAAAAAAAAAAAAAAAAAAAAAAAAAAACCCTAGATCTCCACCGCCAATGGAGCACGGTGCCTGCAGCAGTAAGTGCAGCCTCCCGCTCCCCAGCGGCAAACCTCTGACCTCGCATTCACTCGTCTCCAGCTCCTAGCACCTCATATTCGCCCGTAGCTGTGCACAGGTGGCCCAGGTGCACAGTTCAACAGACTTCTCTGGAAAGCCATTGTGGGCCCCAGCTCAGCGTAGTCACGCGTATCTGCACGCAGGTCACCCAGGTGCGTGATTCCACGGACTTCTCTGGGGAGACACTGTGGGCCCCAGCTCAGCATACTCACAAGTATTTGTGCTCAGGTTGCCCAGGTGTGTGGCTCTACAGACTTCTATTGTGCGACTCTGAGAGCCCCAGCTGGGTGTGATTTTCTGTCTACCTCACAACTACAGAACTCTGGACACAACAGTCACACCTTTCCAGAACACAGGCCTCTTGAGCCCCAACACCCCAACAGACGGTTCCTGGGTGCCACTGTGAGTCCCCACTGGGCACGCATAATTCCAATCAAAGGCACAAGATAGCAAAAATTGGGATACCCCTTTCATGGCTGCTGACTTCTAGACACCTCAGTTGCGCCTTTCCAGCTCACAGACCTATATAAAGAGAACCCAAATAGCTCATGTAGGGAGCTACACTAGACTGCCAAACTCAGAAGACCTGAGACGTCACACCAGTAGCACCATCGCCAAAAGAAACTGGGTAACAACGCAACTGGAGCTACAATTAAAACATTACAGCAAAACATGGGTAGACAAAAAAGCAATCCACAAAGGAAAGAAAAACAGGAATCACCAGAAATGGAGTTAAATGAAATAGAGGCTACTAACTTATCAGAGAAATAATTCAGAGTAATGGTTATAAGGATGCTCAAATTGCTGGAGGACAAATACACACAACTCAATGAGAATTATAAGGAGCTGAATGAGAATGTCACCAATATGAAAAGGAACAAAGAGGAAATGAAGAATGACATAGCTGCAATAAAGAACAGAATGGAAGGCTTAAACAGTAGACTGGAAGAGGCTGAGGACCACATCAACGAATTAGAAGACAAGGTAGGAAAAAACACACAAACACAGGAGCAACTTTAAAAAAACTTAAAAAGCAAGAGGAGAGCCTACGGGAGCTCTGGGACAACACAAAACGAAACAACATTCGCTTAGTAGGGGTACCAGAAGGAGAGGAGGAGAAGCAAGGAATAGAAAACCTGTTTGAAGAAATGACAGAAAACTTCCCTGATATCGGTAAGGAAAAAACTGCACAAGTCAAAGAAGCACACACAGAGTTCCAAACAAGATGAACCCCAAAAGACCAACACCAAGACACATCATAATTAAATTGGCAAATACCAACGACAAAGTAAGAATCTTAAAGGCTGCCAGAGAGAGACAGAAAATTACCTACAAGGGATCTCCTATTAGAATATCAGCTGACTTCTCAACAGAAACACACAAGGCAAGAAGGGAATGGAATGAAATATACAAAGTGATGCAAAGCAAGGGAATGAATCCAAGAATGCTATACTCAGCAAGGCTATCATTCAAAATTGAAGGTGGAATCAGAAGCTTCACAGACAAAAAAGGACTAAGAGAGTTTATTACTACCAAGCCAGCAATGCAAGAAATGCTAAAGGGACTGCTATAAAAAGAAGAAACAGAAAGACAAGAAGAAGCACAAACATTAAGGATAAAAATGACCACAAACAAGTACTTTTCAATAATAACATTAAATGTAAATGGATTGAATGCTCCAATCAAAAGACACAGGGTAGCTCAATGGATAAGAAAACAGGACCCATTTATCTGCTGTCTGCAACAGACCCACCTCAGAACAAAGGATTCACACATTCTGAGAGTGAAGGGATGAAAAAAATTTTTCAGGCAAATGGAAATGAGAAAAAAAGATGGGGTTGCGAAACTTACATCTGACAAAATAGACCTCAAAGTAAAGGCCATAACAAGAGATAAGGAAGGCCATTACATAATACTACAGGGAGCAATTCAGCCAGAAGACATAACTCTGGTAAACATATATGCACCCAATACAGGAGCACCCAAATACATAAAACAACTTCTGGAAGACATCAAGGGAGAGATTGATAGCAATACAGTCATAGTAGGGGACTTTAATACCCCACTGACACCACTGGATAAATCCTCTAAACAAAAAATCAGCAAAGAAACAGCAATCCTAAATGACTCACTAGATCAGATGGACTTAGTTGACATCTTCAGAATATTTCACCCCAAAGCTACAGAATATACATTTTTCTCCAGTGCACATGGGTCATTTCCAAATATAGACCATATATTAGGACACAGGCAAAGTCTCTTCAAGTTAAAGAGAACAGAAATCAAAACAAGCATCTTCTCAGATCATAATGGCATAAAAATAGAAATCAACTACAATAAAAATATTGGAAAAAAATCAAACACGTGGAGGCTAAATAGCATGTTATTAAACAATGAGTGAGTTACCAGAGAGATCAAAGAAATAAAAAGCATCCTGGAAACAAATGACAATGAAAACACAACAATCCAAAATCTATGGGACACAATGAAAGCAGACCTGAGAGGGAAGTTCATAGCTCTACAGGCCTACCTCAAAAAAACAAGAGAAACTTGTAATGACCTAACTCGACAACTCAAAGAGTTAGAAAGAGAGCAACAAGAAAAGCCCACAGTATCCAGAAGGAAGGAAATAATAAATATCAGAGCAGAAATAAATGACATAAATACCAAAACAAAAACAAAAACAAAAAAGAAACAATACAAAAGATCAATGAAACCAAGAACTGGTTCTTTGAAAGAATTAACCAGATTGATGAATGCCACGCCAGACTCACCAAGAAACGAAGACAGAGGACCCAAATAAACAAAATCAGAAATGAAAGAGGTGAAATAACAACTGACCCTACTGATATACAAAGGATTGTCAAAAAATACTACGAACAACTCTACTCCAACAAACTGGACAACCTCGATGAAATGGACACATTCCTAGAAAAATACAAGCTTCCAAAATTCAATCAGGAAGAATAAAAAAACTGAATAGGCCAATAACTACTGATGAAATTGAAACAGTCATCCAAAAGCTTCCAGCAAACAAAAGCCCTGGACCAGATGGCTTCACAGGAGAGTTTTATCAAACATTCAAAGAACTAAAGCCAATCCTTCTCAGACTATGCCAAAAAATTCAAGACAAGACACACTTCCAAGCTCTTTCTGTGAAGCCAGCATTACCCTAATACTGAAACCATTTTCCTCATAGAATCAACATCATCAAAATGTCCATACTACCAAAGCAATCTATAGATTCAATGCACTCCCCAATAAAATACCAACAGCATATTTCACAGATCCAGAAAGAACTCTTCAAAAATTCATCTGGAATAAAAAAAAAAAAAAAGCCCCGAATAGCTGCAGCGATCCTGCAAAAGAAGAACAAAGTAGGAGGGATCTCAATACCAGATATCAAGCTGTACTACAAAGCTACTGTTCTCAAAGCTGCCTGGTACTGGCACAAAAACAGACATATAGACCAATGGAATAGAATAGAGAACCCAGAAATTGACTCGAACCACTACGCTCAATTAATATTTGACAAAGGAGGACAGACCATACAATAGAGCCAAAACAGTCTCTTCAATAAAAGGTGCTGGGAAACGTGGTTAGACAGATGCAAAAAAATGAAACTAGACCACCAACTTACACCATACACAAAAATAAACTCAAAATGGATAAAGGACTTAAATGTAAGAAAGGAAACCATAAAAGTACTAGAGGATTCCTCAGGTAGCAAAATCTCAGACATATGCCAAAAGGATTTCTTCACTGGTGCAGCTCCTAGGGCAATGGAAGCTAAAGGGAAAATAAACAAATGGGACTTTATCAAAATAAAAAGCTTCTGCACAGCAAAAGAAACCATCAACAAAACAACGAGAAAACCCACTGCATGGGATAATATATTTGCCAATGATATCTCTGATAAAGGTTTAATGTCCAACATTTAAAGGGAACTTATAGAATTAACAAAAGAAAGATAAAAAACCCAATCAAAAAATGGGCAACAGACCTAAATAGGCACTTTTCGAAAGAGGACATAAATAAGGATGAGAGACATATGAAAACATGCTCAAAGTCACTTATCATCTGAGAGATGCAAATCAAAACAACAATGAGGTACCATCTCACACCTGTCAGAATGGCTATTATCAACAAATCAACAAATGACAAATGCTGGAGAGGATGCCGAGAAAAAGGAACCCTCGTTCACTGCTGGTGGGAATGCAGACTGGTGCAGCCACTGTGGAGAACAGTATGGAGTTTCCTCAAAAAACTAAAAATGCAACTGCCATTTGACTCAGTGATCCCACTTCTAGGAATATATCCCAAGAAACCAGAAACACCAATCAAAAAGGACATATGCATCCCTATGTTCATAGCAGCACAATTTACCATAGCTAAGATTTGGAAACAGCCTAAGTGTCCATCAACAGATGAATGGATTAGAAAACGGTGGTACATCTACACATTGGAATACTATGCTGCTGTAAAAAGGAAGGAGTTCTTATCATTTGCAGCAGAATGGATGGAACTGGAGAGCATAATGCTAAGGAAAATAAGCCAGTCAATGGAAGAAAAATACCACATGTCCTCACTCATCTATGGATAATAATAACCATTATAAACTGGTGAACAAAAATAGATACAGAGGCAGAGCAGCATCAAACAGACTGTCAAATTACAGCAACAAGGACAGGGAGGGTTGGGGGGGGCAGGTAATAGATCAACCAAAGGACTTTTATGCATGCATTTAAGCATAACCAATGGACACAAACCATTGGGGGGTAGGGAAGGCTGGGGGAAAGGCAGGGGAAAAAAGAGATATATGTACTAATCTCTGTAATACTTTATTTATGTAATATATATATATATATATATATATATATATATATATATATATGATCTAATAAAGGCATAATATTGAAATTAATCATTTCTCTGGGACACCTAAGCCACGCCCACCAGCCAATCAGAGCGGCCATATACAAATTAGCCCAGCCAAGACGGCGGAGGCCCCAGCCCCAGAGAAGCAGAGTGGGGCACCGGGGTCTAGCAAGGCAGATGGAAGACCTCTGCCTCAGGGGAGCCAGGACGGGAGGAGTGACCTGGCCCGAGGCCGCAACTGGGGGGGGGGGGAGAGGGGCCAGCCGACCTGTGGCCGCTGGTGGGAGGAGCAGGGCCGGCCAGCGATGGATTCCAGGTGGCAGAGCAGCCTGGGGGTGGGGGTCAGGGGGGGAGCGAGCCAGCCCTGCCCCCGAGGCTGCCCTGAGGCCTGGAAATAGATCTGATTGTAGGTGGGCCTTACTGATTTACTGATTTAATTTAAGTCTACTGATTTAAGTATAAATCTCATCCATAAACATCCTCATAAAACCATCCAAAAATAGAATGTTTAACCAAATATCTTAGCACCATGGCCCAGACAAAAGTCAACACATAAAATGAACCATCACACATTGAACTTAGAAGCAAAAATATGTTATCCTTTTTTAATGCTTTTTAACTTTGAATTCTAATAGCTATCCTTTGGGGCTAAAGGTAAACCTATATATTAGAAAAGAAAGCAATGAGGGCCATGCTTAGAGAGGAAGGGGGAGAAGAACAAAAACTAGTTAATATTCATTGGACAAATATTGATGGATTAACTACCATATACTAACCAGTATTCTGGGCACTAAATTGCAAATGATTACTTTGCCATATCAATATATATATATATATTTCTTTTTATATATATTGATCCCAAATTTAGAAGCATGCCAAAGATATATTATTTTTTTCATCCAATGTTTTCTAACTTCAAGCTCTAGATGTTGAGTGACACTCTCCAGTATTTATTTAACTTCATTCTAAAACAGGCCCTTCAGCTATAGAATGTTATTTAAAAACCAAAATCCTTCCCTAAAATAGAGACAAAATTAAAAATCTACAAACCATATGGGGCTGGAGCTATCTAGGGAAGCAGATTCTGGATTATAATATGGGTCCCTCATTTTGTTTGCTGTTGTGAGTTCTGGTAATGCATGATAACTGCCTCCCTTGGAAACATCATGCCCAGTCTTTAGGCTCCACATGGTAAATTGTTCTGAAAAACCTGAAGAGGTATTGTATAAGTAATCTTTGTAAGTAATTTCTTGAAATTGCATTTTTAGTTGGGAGAAAATGGGCTCCACCTAAGATAGATTTTGATGAGTCAATAGGAAAAGTGTTACATAAAGGAGAAAAATTGTGTGAGAGGAAGAAGCCAATAAGGAAGTCAAATACAATTGAGCATGAAGGGGATAAGATTAAAAAAGAAAGTTAATAGAGGTGACCAGGCTGGCAGGGGAGGGCAGTTAGGTAGATAAGGCAGGCAGGCAGGCAGAGTGGTTAGGGCAGGCAGGCAGGTTAGCGGTTAAGAACCAGAGTCCTCGATTGTGAGAACTCCATATAGGAGAAGGTGCAGGTTGGGCTAAGGGACCGCCCCCCTACCCCGCCCCCCCCGGTGCACAAATTTCATGCACCGGGCCTCTAGTGTGTGTGTGTGTGTGTGTGTGTGTGTGTGTGTGTGTGTGTGTACTAGGGACCTGGTGCACAAAAATTCGTGCACTTGGGAGGTCCCTCAGCCCAGCCTGTGCCTTCTCACAGCCTGGGACCGCTCTCGGGATGTCCACCTTCTGGCGTGCCTGGTCAGCCTGGGTGAGGTGCTAATGGCTGTTTGCAGGCTAGCCAAGCCCCCCATTGGGGTGTGGCCAGCCTGGGTGCGGGCCTGTGGGCCGTTTTCAGGCTGCCTAAAGTCCCTTCAGGTTTTGGGCCCCTACTGGGGTACCTGGGCAGCCTGGGTGAGGGGCTAATGGCTGTTTGAAGGCTGGCCAAGCCCCCCAGGGGGGTCCCTCACCTTACTGGAGTGTGGCCAGCCTGGGTGTGGGCCTGAGGGCCATTTTCAGGCTTTCAGGCTGCCCACAGCTCCCAATGACCCAACGACTCAGCAAGGCTGGCTGGAAGCAGGTTTCTAGGGTTTATTTATTTTCTATAATTGATACACTGTTCCTTTAAGTCAAGTCCTAGGCAGGTAACGAAGCCTCCTGTCTGCTTCAGCTCGTGGCTTCTATAATTGAAAGAATGTTGCCTTAGTAATAGAGCCCAGACCTGCTGTTTGCTTCAGATAGAGGCTTCTATAATTGAGACAATGTTGAAAGTATGTTGCCTGGAGCCGGGAGAAACTCAGCCGGCTCGGAGACAGTTTACTCCTGGAACCATGGAAGCTGCCTGTTTACTCCAGCTCCGTGACTTCCGGCCTCCATCTTGACTGGATTAATTTGCATACAGCCTCTCTGATTGGCTGGTGAGTGTGGCTTAGGCATCCCGTAGAAACGGTCAATTTCAATATTACTCTTTTATTAGATAAGATATATCCTATATAATAAAGAGGAAATATGCAAATTGACCATCACTCTGGTCAATTTGCACACACAGCTGAGGCTAAATTCCCATAACGAGCCTTAAGGAGCAATCAGCAGGGACCTGAGGCTGCTCGCCCACCCACCTCCTGCATGGGGCTTGACAGGGGACCTCAGGTCGTGCCTTCCACCTGCAGGGCTTGACAGGAGACCTCAGGCTGCTCCCCCCGGCCTGGCACCAGGCCAGAGAAACTCAGGCTGCACCCTCTTCCCTGGTACCAGGCCAGAGGACCTCAGGCTGTGCCCCCTGCCCCGGAGCCAGGCTGGGGATCACAGGCCACTCCCTCTGCCCAGCAGGGCTTGATGGGGGAACTAAGGCCATGCCCCCCTGCCCTGGCACCCAGGGGACCTGAGGCTGCACCCCCCCACCTGGCAGGGCTTGACAGGGTGGGACCGGCTGGGTCTGGATCTAGGCCAATGAAGGGGGGCCATCCAGGTTTGGGTCTCGAGCGATTTTGAGGTGCACGTGGGTGGTTGAAGACTTGACTCTGGGTTCCATGGTGCACCCCAGACTCTGACAGGAGGAAGATTTTCATATACATTTTACTAATTTTCTTTAATCTCTGACACTTCTATTATAGAGAAAGGGAAAATAGCAATATTAAAATATTTCCTCTAATTAATCCCCTTTTAATGTGCACGAATTTCATGCACTGGGCCACTAGTATATAAATAAAGACAAAGGTTAAACTCCTCTTGTTACCAAGTTCTGTGGTGTAACACACATTTTGCAAATTTGAAGAAGGAGCTTCAATCCTGCCTGGCTCCTCTCACTTTTTTTCCTCACAGCAGAAAAAGTAGAGTGAAGCCAGTTGATTAGGGTATATAGCTATTAACTAACATTTCATGGGTTTGAAGCCCATCAGTCTAGGAAGAGCTTAGCTTAATTAAAGTAGTTGTCTTGCATTCATTTGATGTGAGATAAAATCTTGCAGTCCTTTTTTTAGGAGTTAAACAAAAAATATTTGCTTGAAGCTTTGAAGGTTCTTATCTGGATTAACCAAAACTCCTAGTCTAGAATTACTATGGCTGGTGCTAGTGGAAGAGTCAGGGTTGGAGAATTACAATCAGAGATGATAAATGTGTTGTTTTATACTTCCGAATTCTCATTTAATTTTTATGTTATTAATTGTTGTGAATATTGTGAGTGATTTGGCATATGTAAGTCATATGTAAAAATATAAGAAGGGATGTGATGGCTATAAATGTTGGTAGTAGAATAATATTATTTTTTTTAATTTTTAATTTTTTTAATTTTTTAAAAATTATTATTAGATAAAGCTTTACAAAGATTAGTACATATATCTCTTTTTCCCCCTGCCCTTCCCCCCACCTCCCCTACCCCCCAGTGTTTTGTGTCCATTGGTTATGCTTAAATGCATGCATAAAAGTCCCATGTCTGATCTGTTACCCCCCCCCCAACATCCCTGTCCTTGTTGCTGTAATTTGACAGTCTGTTTGATGCTGCTCTGCCTCTGAATCTATTTTTGTTCACCAGTTTATAATGGTTACTATTATCCATAGATGAGTGAGGACATGTGGTATTTTTCTTTCATTGACTGGCTTATTTCACTTAGCATTATGTTCTCCAGCTCCATCCATACTCCTGCAAATGCTAAGAACTCCTTCCTTTTTACAGCAGCATAGTATTCCATTGTGTAGATGTACCACGGCTTTCTAATCCATTCATCTGTTGATGGGCACTTAGGCTGTTTCCAAATTTTAGTTATGGTAAATTGTGCTGCTATGAACATAGGGATGCATATGTCCTTTCTGATTGGTGTTTCTGGTTTCTTAGGATATATTCCCAGAAGTGGGACCACAGGGTCAAAAGGGAGATCCATGTTTAATTTTTTGAGGAAACTCCATACTGTTCTCCACAGTGGATGCACCAGTCTGCATTTCCACCAGCAGTGCATGAGTGTTCCTTTTTCTCCGCATCCTCTCCAGCACTTGTCGTTTGTTGATTTGTTGATGATAGCCATTCTGACAGATGTGAGATGGTACCTCATTGTTATTTTGATTTGCATCTCCGATGATTAGTGACTTTGAGCATGTTTTCATATGTCTCTTGGCTTTCTGAATGTCGTCTTTTGAAAAGTGTCTGTTTAGGTCCTTTGCCCATTTTTTGATTGGATTGTTTGTCTTCTTTTTGTTAACTTGTATGAGTTCCCTATAAATGTTGGAGATTAAACCTTTATCAGTGCTAATATTGGCAAATATGTTCTCCCATGTAGTGGGTTTTCTTGTTGTTTTGCTGATGGTTTCTTTTGCTATGCAGAAGCTTTTTATTTTGATAAAGTCCCATTTGTTTATTTTCTCTTTAGTTTCCAATGCCCTAGGGGCTGTGTCGGTGAAGAAACCGCTTTGGCATATGTCTGAGATTTTGTTGCCTTTGTATTCCTCTAGTATTTTTATGGTTTCCCGTTTTACATTTAAGTCCTTTATCCATTTTGAGTTTATTTTTGTGTATGG
>PVJC01016047.1:0-34190 GCA_004026665.1 Murina feae
TATATGAGGCCTGGTGCATGAAATTTGTGCACTGGGCAGGGTTCCCTCAGCCCAACCTGAACCCTCTCCAATCTGAGATCCCTCGGGGGATGTCTGACCAACTGCAGGAACAGGGATCGGGCCTAAACCGGCAGTCAGACATCTCTCACAATTTGGGACTACTGGCTCCCAACCACTCACCTGACTGCTTGTCTGATTGACCCTAACTGCTTCTGCCTGCCAGCCAGATCACACCCTAATCATTCTCCAGCCAGCCTGATCAATGCCTAACTATTCCCTGCTGCCTGATTGCCCCTAACTGCCCTCCCCTGCATATTCCCTCTTTATTAGATAGGGTTTTTTCCTTAACATATTGGACACTTTACTTGCCGTGGTCTTGACAAGCCAGTAAAAATGTAAACGCAAACTAAAGGTGTCATAAAATAAACTCCTTAAATAGGAATTTCATGAGATCTTGGAAAGGTGATATCATGTGGGTTTTTTTTTCCTTTTTTCCTTCTCTTTCTTTTTCTTGATGTTTCATCTTTTGTCCTTTTTTTCTTTTCTTCTTTTATTCCTTTTCTGTCTTCTCTTTCTCTTAACTTTTCTGTTGGTAGAATCGTCAGTACTTGAGTCTGTCTTGCTTCCAGAAGATGAAGAAAACAAAAACACACCATCATCTGAAGAAAAAGATTATCTATGTTGGTGGTGTTTCTGGTTTTGCTTTTTTCCCAGTTTCTTTGTCATTTCTGCCGGCCTCGGCATCTTCAGGACTTGTGGGTGGGCACTTCTTATTTATGTCTACAAAATCTGCCTGCCTTCTTGAAAACTGTAGGGGAAAAGGCCTTCCTGGATGGGCTCAAGCCCGGCCGAGGTGCTGAGGAACCAGGGTGGGAAGCACTCACACTGCCCCTGTGGAGACCTCCAGACAATGGGGTACTCTGTAGTAATGTAACTGCAATGTAGCAGTTTGCCTTCAGAAATTACTTGTAAGTTACTTCTGATGTGAAACCTACTTCAGACATTTCCTTTGTAGCTTGTAAAGATTTTAAACAAAACTCATTTACCTCTCTAACCCGGTCATAAGTTTCTGCCCAATGGGAGAAGTTTGCTGGGAAGCTTTGTCCAGATACCCCTCTCCCCACTCCAGTCACTGGGCTGGGGGCAAGGAAAATTCTGAGGCTGACTCCCTGCAGTTGCCAGTGGGGCAGGATCACTTGCCCATGAGGCTTCCTAAACTGAGACCCTGAGGCTGCAGGTGTGTGTCAGGGGGTCACTGCTGGGGATGTGCAAGGTTCCAAGGCTGCTGAGAGGGGATTGTTCCTTGGGGGCATGGCCACTTCTGAAACAGTCCCCCAGGCTGCTGCTGGGAGGCGATTGTTCCATGAGAGGTGGGCACTTCCTAAACTGAGTCCCCGAGGCTGCTGCTGGCTGCTGGGAGGGGATTGTTCTCTGGGGCATGGCCCTGTGTGTCCCGCCCACCCCACACACCCAGAGGCCACCACCCTGCCCCGCCTGCCCCACCACCTGTGCCACACCTACCTCTGTGGTTGTGCTGCCTGCCTTCATCTTGGCTGAGTTAATTTGCATACAGTCGCTCTGATTGGCTGGTGGGCATGGCTTAGGCGTCCCAAAGAAATGGTCAATTTCAATATTACGCTTTTATTAGAGTACACACACACACACACACACACACACACACACATATATACTAGAGGCTCAGTGCATGAATTCATGCATGGGTGGGGTCTGGCTGGCCCCGTCCTTGAATGGGTAGGTAGAGGGGCCGATTGGGGCCCAGTGCCTGGAGGAGGGGCCATGGGTGGTTGGCTAGCTAGCCCTGCCCTTGATTGGAGTGGGGGGGCTGATCTGGGGTGGGGCTGGCCAGGGGGAAGGGCTGAGAGGGTTGGCCAGCCAGCCACACCCACAGATATGGCTGCAGTAGGTATCATAGCAACAGATATAGATATAGATACTAGAGGCCTGGTGCATGAAATTCATGCACTCAGGGGGCGGGGCATCACTCAGCCCAGCCTGTGCCCTCTCACAGTCAGGGAGCCCTCAGGGGATGTCCAACTGATGGCTTAGGCCTGCTCCCTAAGCCGTCAGTCAGATATCCTTAGAGTTATTGCAGAGGCAGGAGAGACTCCCGCTACCACCACTGCATTCACCAGCCATGAGCCTGCATTGAGAATCTGCCTCCTGGTGGTCAGTGCATGTCATAGCGATGAGTTGTCCTACCATTAGGTCAATTTGCATGTTATCCTTTTATTATATAGGTTGGATGGATGGATAGATAGATTGATTGATTGATTGATTGATTGATTGATTTCAGAGAGAAAGGGAGAGGGAAAGAGATAGAAACATAGATGAGAGAATCATTTATTGGCTGCTTTCTGCATGCTCCTTACTGGGGAATCAAACCCATAACCCAGGCAGGTGCCCTTGACCCTTGAGTCCGAAGGCCAATGTTCTATCTACTGAGCCAAATCAGGTAGGGCTAACAGATTTTTTAGAGTGCCTCTCATCTCAGTATAACTTTAAATACTATGATAAATTGGTTGCAAAGATAGATGCAACCCTATCTCCCAGCTAGCAGATCTTTTGCAATGTGATTTTACTATGCCTCTGATCAGAGGTAGAATCTAGCCTTACGATTTGTCTGAACCAATAGAATGTGGCAGAAATGATCATGTGTGGCTTCTGAAGCTAAGCTTCTGACACATTATGGCGTCCACTTTCACACTTTGGGGGCACTCCTTCTTGGACTCTTGTTTTGAGATTGCTGTGCTATGAGGAAGCCCAAGCTAACTGTATGGAAATGCTATATACGAGAAAGGCTATGTCCCCTGTCTGAGAAAGCCACTTAGTCCCATTTCCCCGATAATTAACTAACTGGAAGCAGCCACCAGTGAGTCTAAGTGAGACCAGCAGGAGAAGTATCTCATCAACCCACAGGATCAAAAGAAATAATAAATCATCACTTTAAGCCACAAAATATTTGAATGGTTTGTTATACAACAATAGATAATTGAAAGATGTACTGGATCATAGCACCTCATATATTAGTTAGAAAAAAAGCATTTATAAAGTTAACAACTTTATTGATTTGTTGGTTATCATTTCTAGATTAATGACTTACGTGTGGTGCAGTCTTTTCCTGTGTAACCAGGAGGACAGTCACAGTTTCCAGTTTTTTTGTTGAATTGACCTCCATTCTCACAGAGTCCACAGGAGACCTGGCACTCTGGTCCCCGGGGGCCATCAGGGCAGGCTTGTAAAGGAAAAAAACAGAAAGAAAGGCGCTAAGACTTGTAGTAAATCAAGATGGTCCCAGGTAAGTGAGTTGGAAAAGTGTTGTGTGTGTGTGCATGTGTATGTGTGTGAGTGAGTGCATGTGTGTTCCCATAGGCTGCAAACAAAGAATCATTTGAGTAGCCTCCAAGGATTTATAGTACTTCCAAAAATATTCCCTAAAGAAACCAAAATGATGCTGTATCTTGTCACATTGGAAACACAGATACAGAGGTTGTGCTTTTGCTGAAAATGTGGTTTTTCAGACAGCAACAATGGAAACGATTTTGATATATGCCTTTGGAGGCAGTTACACAGAACAAAACCTGAAAATGAGATGTAATTTGTAAAGGAAGCTTAGGAGGAGCGATGCTTAGGAAGCTGTCCCCAAATGGTCACCTGAATCCTTTCTCCTAGTCTTTGCTTCTATTGTAAACCAGGATCACCCCAGGGGCTTCTAATTTGTGTATTTTATAGGAGCAAACAATGTACAAAGAGGAGAAAGTGCTGCTTTGTTGAATGCCTTTGAGCTGGAAAAGAGGGCTGATGCTGCTGGGACCTCTGAAGGCTCGGACAGAGGCTTCAGCATGCATCCTCCCACCAAAACCACTGGAATTAGAAACCTGGTAGGAAGCATTCATTTCACATGGAGACAATGGTGAAACTTTTCTAAACACATCACAATTGTGGGAAGTTACATAAGGCCAAGTTGGCCTGTGAAGTATCTTCTTTCCTGGGCAGCATTTCACTGAATAACAGAATTATTAAATTTCCTGGGATGTTTAAACCATTTCTGGCTATTATCTCTTGATACTCTGTGCTGTGAACTTTACATACATTAGCTCACATTTGCATAAAAATTACTGTATGACATAAGCCACTTTAGTTTCATTTTAAATAGGAAACTGAGGCTAGGAGAGGTTAAGTGACTTACTCCGGGCCAAACAGCTCAGAAGAAGCAAAGTCAGAATCGAACCCAGATTCTGGCTCTCAGGCACTACAGCAAACTTAGGCTGCAATACTAGCTACTCAGCACCTGTCAAGTCAATGAACCGAGAGACACCAGAGTTCAGATTTGAAGTTCATTCAATGTGGAACGATAGTAACATAAGTCTGTCCTTATTATAATGATATAAGGGTCGAATAGGCCTCCATAGATGGACTCCAGGGCCGGCTGGGCCAGAGCCCTCCATATTCAGAGGTCTGCCTGCAGCTGGGGTCCAAAATGCCCCGGGCTACAAACTAATCAAAACAAAAACATTGGCTGGATTTTATTTCCCCTCCCTCTCATTTTTGCTCTTTCGCAGATTCCTGTAGATACTGGCTCTTCTGCTCTTAAAAGTCATGACTGATGGGCTGAGTAGGTCCTGGTGCTGATTGTGGAGAGCACTGTTCATTAGTGCCATTGAAACAATTTGCAGCCTTTAATTAACTATTCATCTGCAATCGAGACACAGGGATGGAGTCAAGATTTTTAAAGACATGTCTGGCTCTACGAGCACTTGAAAAAGAGAAAGAAAAACAGGCCTGATTTTCATCATGCCCATGGCTTGGAGAGCTCTTTTTGCCTTGATTTCAGCTGCCAATCATGGTGATCCTATTCACCCACTCCGGTCTGATTCATAATTTCATTTTGTGGTTAGACACAAATATCAGAATTGGACAAAGTTATCTGATTGAAAAATAATATGTTTTTGAGAGATTATGATGACCTCTCTATTTTGCTGATTTACATATACTTTCAACTCATTTTTCTTCACAGTGGGAATCTCAGAAGCATGTTCCAATATAGTATATTCAGCAGCTGCTTTAAGAGAATGTTTATCAGAATAAATTAGCTTTTACCCAGGTGTGTGTATATGCTATTTTCTCCTCATGCATTGCCTTCCAGGCCATGACTTCTCTGGTGGGGAAATGAATAAGGGGCTGACTCTAGCCTTAAAAATCAGCTGAAGCAGAAGGAGGCTGAGAGATTGGCATGAGACCCACTCTTATACCACGGAAAGCACATTTGTGAAATATCAGGGTTCTGGCACAAGTACTTTTCCCCTTTGCTTAAAGAGTCACAGTCCAGCTCCCTAAATAGCCCTCACTCCATGAGATCTAGATGGACATTGTTGCTTACACACTCCAGTTCCATAGCCACAGGGTGACCTGGGAGAACTAGAGCACTTTCTCCCTTTCAGCCACTTCTAACAGGCCCTGCAACTCTCAGAAGATGATCATGAAAGGAGCCCTGGTGATACACAAAGACAGCTCCACACCCAGGGCATGTCTCTGTGAATGGACTGTAACGTGTCATGGCCTCCTTTCAAACTTGATAGGGGCAGAAATAGAATACTGGGGATCAGCTATAATTGTAAGAAATATTAATCATGCTCTGTTCACCGTGATTATGTTGTTCTGATTAAAGAAGGCACATTCTAACCTGGCTGGGAGTTGCATATAGGGCCTGGGAGCTCACTTGGAGATACAGCCAATCCTCCCCATCCGGGAGCTACCTATTATCATGGAAAGATTAACAACCTTGTTGTAGAAACCAGAGCAGCCAGCCCTTTGCATATCCACAGGCCTTTGCAAATATCCAGCCCGCATTACCTGTAAACTACCCATTTGCCATGCCCTTTTGCCTACTTCCCCATATAATCTTTATCTTTCTACCCAATATAAGCAGCTGGCTTATGGTGGAGGATAGAGCAGATTTTTGTGGATGACCTGCTACTCTCCCATACTGTCAGCATTATTGACAACGCTGTCTCTTGCTGAATTGGCTCGAATAGTGACAGGCAGCTCAGACCCATTGATTGACTGGTTATAAAACCACCAAATGTCCTCCTGACTTTAAAAAACGTTGCTCTTTACCCAGCCTGCATAGCTCAGTAGTTGAGCATCAACCTATGAGCCAGGAGGTCACTCCCAGTCTAGGGCACATGCCTGGGTTGCGGGCTCAATCCCCAGTAGGGGGCGTGCAGGGGGCAGCTGATGGATGATTTGCTCTCATTATTGATGTTTCTATCTCCCTCCCTTCTTCTCTGAAATCAACAAAAAATATATTAAAGGGAGAAAAAAGATCATTCTTGTATCATGTCAAAGGCAAAAAGTTCACTTTGCTGTTAGTTAGAATCATTTCATTTGTTATATGGTCCATCTCTCTGTGATAATTTCTCCTGAATAGAGCAGAACCAAGTGCTTAATGAACAATACATGATACCATGAGAAAAAAAATCTATAAAATATAAAATTAAAGATTCATTTTATGTATTCAGTTCAGAGCACACTTATTGAGTAAGTCTTGGTTGTTAGGATTGTTCTAGGAGTTTGGGGACACTTTGTTGAACAAAAGGAACAGTTATCTTTCTCCTGTAGGGATTAGCTTTTAGCAGGCAAGACAGGCAATAAATATTAGACATAATAATAATTACAGGATATGTTACGTTTAAAAATCAAAAGCACTTGTGAAAATAATAAGAGTTCAAAAAGACATACAAGTTTCAGTTTTAAGGAGGGTGGTACTGATGAGGTTCAGTGAAAAGGTGGCTTGAGGCTTGGTGATAAAGTGGAAGAACCCTGCATATACCCAGCGAGAAGATGTCCCTGAGACCACAGTGGAGACAGCCATTTCTAAAACGTGGAATACACTTTTCACATTTTCTATGCACCGACACACTTATATCAACATATGTTACTTATAATTGGAATTAGGATGTACATAAACTTTTATATTTCTACTAGGACCCCAGTGCACAATATATTGTGCATTCGGCGGTCCCTCAGCCCAGTCTGTACCCGCCCAACCTTTGGCCTGCACCCAGCCATAGCACCCCGCTCACCCATACACAGCACCCGCCAACCGGTCTATAGGCCCAGCCCACCCACACACACCACCCACCACCCAGCCCAACAGCTCTGCCCACCCACACACACCATCTGCCATCTGCACATCGGCCCTGCCCACACACACACACCCTGGCCCGTCACCTGCCCCGCAGGCCCTGCTCACCTTGACGCCTGAACTGCACCCGCCTCCAGGGCTGCTGGCCTTCATCTTGGCTGGGTTAATTTGCATACAGCTGCTCTGATTGGCTGGTTGGCATGGCTTAGGCATCCCATAGAAATGATCAATTACAATATTACAGTTTTATTAGATTAGATATTATATTAAAAAAAACTATGCAATACTTAGGACCATGCTGCAAAAGGACCACGCTGGTAACTAGATTTAAATTTTCCAACATGTTTCTGTGGTTAGAACTTTGAGGTGTATTTGTTTGAATGATCTGTCTTTAGATATAAAGAAAATTATTATTATTTTACTCTGAAAGCTAGCAGCGCCCTTGGTTGATTTGTTCACCTCAGTGAAGTGACTGACCAGCTTTAATCTTCTTATAACAAGTTCTCTGCAATGTGATCTTTCTTCCCTTCCTTGCCCAAGCTCCTAAGGGGACACCTAAAGCAGAGGCTGAGATGACAAGGTTAAATAAGGTTATTGCCCTGTGTCTCAGTTTCCTCACCTGCAAATGGGGGATTAATAAAGCTTACCCATCTCATGAGAACACTGGCGGATGAAATAATTAATGATCAGATGGTGCTGAACAAAGGCTGAGCATTGTGATTAGAGAAGAAAGAAAATTTAGCATCAGATTGTACCTTTCTGGCATCTGTTGCCTTGGTAACCAGATTTGCAGGTGCAACTGCCATTTTTGGCGCTGCATTCCAGGGTATTCTCCTCCACACACTGACATTCTGAAGAGCAGCCAGCCCCAAAGGCCCCCTTGGGACAGTCTGCAAGCAAATTGAGGCAAACTGTCACCTGAAAAACCACACCTTGGTGTTTTTCTCCACATTGTTAGTGCACAGGCATGTGGTTCTGCGGGGCTTGATTATGGGGGAAACAAGGGTATCATCCTAACTGCCAAAAGAGAAAAACAAAAAATGAGGGAAACAAATGTCTTTCAAATCAGGCAATTCATTTGCTTTTTGGCAAGTGGGTGTGAACAGTGAAGCCTGCACTACTTAAAAGGCTTTGGAGCTTCTGGTAGAAATTGCTTCTCAATGTGCTCCATTGGGGCCCATAGTTAAAATTCTCCAAGGACTGCAAAGGCCTGCCAGGCCCCCTTTTCATCCTGCCACAGCATGGAGATGATGGACAAGCACTGATGTGAAGCTCACCATTGTTCCCCTTCCCTTTCATTATATGGAAATCAGAAACACTTTTACATTCTGTAGATAACACAAAAGTTTCGTCCTGACAGTAGCATTATCTGGGCTACATCTTTGACAAATGGTGCTTGCCTTTCTTTCACTATTTTGCCCATGCAATCACGTTTTACAAGTGGAATGATGGCACAGGACTTATCACTTGAAAGTCCTACCTTTGCATTCAGGAAAGCCTACCCTTAGGTCTCTCTTTGAGGAGTTACTTACAATAATTCAATCCCCTTCCCAACATACACCTCTGACCATTTTTTCTTTCCCTTACAGATGTCCAAGGGACTTATCAAGAAAAAGATCCTTCAAGTGCCCTCCAGGCTCAATGTAATTGTGTTTATGCCTATATAGGCTTTTAAAGAACAAAATAAGACAACTGATTTCCTGGTGAATGGAAATTAACATCTTCTAATATCTGCTATTATTAGCAGAGATAATTGAGAGTGGTAGTTACAAAGCCATGATGTAGGGTGATTCTTGTCCCTGCCAGGATGGACAGGGTTACCTCTAAGGCAGAACAGAATTATTAACAGGGTTCCTTTTCCACTGTTAATATTATCTCATTTGGATGATAAATTATACTAATCCTTGTTCATCTTTCCTGTGGCTTCCAAGTATTGAGTTCTTCCCCAGCCCCACCATCCCCAAGGTCTCTCAGTGAGATTATTTTTCTTGGTGCAGGCCTCTCCTTGTTCATCCCAGAACTCTTTCCCGCATTGACTTCCATGCCCTTACTCTTTCTGGGTCAGCATCCAGAACAGTGGTTCAGTGGGCAGCTCAGGCACAATGGAGCACTTAAAATGTGACAGGTGGGTATATCAAGAGCATATCACTGGCCCTAACTGGTTTGGCTCAGTGGATAGAGTGTCGGCCTACAGACTGAAGGATCCCAGGTTCGATTCCGGTCAAGGGCATGTACCTTGGTTGTGAGCACAACCCCAGTGGAGAGTGTACCGGAGGCAGCTGATCGATGTTTCTCTCTCATCAATGTGACTAACTCTCTATCCCTCTCCCTTCCTCTCTGTAAAAAATCAATAAAATATATTAAAAATAAAGAGCATATCACTGGAAATGTGATTAGAAAAAAAAAGGACAAGTGGGAGAAGCAACTTCTTTAGTCAATCCAGTGTCTGCTCAGTGTTATACATTGAAATATAGCCTCCAAAAATTCATATGTTGAAGTCCTTACCCCCAGTACTTCAGAAAGTGACTTTATTTATAAACTACATCGTCAATGATGTAACCCATTAAAATGAGGTCGTAGTGAAGGATGGGCCTCTAATCTTTCTTTTTCTAATTATTGGTACTTTTCTGAGCTCCCTTGCTTCACACACAGAGCAAATGTATGTGCCTGTGACTTACTCAGACGACAAAACCTCCCCTAGGCCCTGGCTCACACACAGGCACCATACCCCCTGTGACAATGGCCACTGTTGGAGCAGTTACATTTCCTTTGGCAGTTCTTCCCAAAGAGTCCTTTAGGGAGTCTGAGAGGTGGGAGGACAAACAAAGCACATATTAACCCATATGCAAAACTTGCTAGAGCTATTGTTATGTGAAATGAGGGGCTTGCAAAAGGTGAGATGTTTCCAATCTGGATGGACTGAGGCTAATGAGATCTTTTAAAAATTACCCTCTGCCTAAATTCTATAATGATTGGACACTCCTGTCAGATTAAAACTCCAAACTTAACAAGACTAGGAGCCCCTACTTCGACTGCCTCCTGCAGCACTAATACTCTCTGAAGGACTTTTTCTCCACCACCTGACCTGGTTCTTCTAATGCACCTCACGCCTACCCACTTCCTACCCACTTCCGATTCTGGAAATGCTCCTCCCTCACACTTTCCCTATCTCGTGCCCCTCATTTTGCAAGCTTCTGCTGCAGTGCACCTTCTCTAGAAGTTGCACACACTGACTGTATTTTCCTCATGTTCTGATCACAAAGCACACATTACCATATCATAATGTGTGTCACAGTGTCTTGCAAAGACTCTATATAATTTGAAAGAATGAATATATATTATCCAGGGGAATGAATATTTGGGATGCCAGTAGAAGCCTTCTTGTAACTCTCAAAAGAGTGAAGTAAACTTGGCTTCCATCTCCCCAGTTCCATGATCTGTGGGACCCTAATAAACTCCTCATGATTTCTGGCAATCTCTAAGGACATATCTTCATTGACTATCTGTCTTCAGCTCTTGGGCCTGGGAAAGCAGTTTACTTTTTGGCTTTATCAACTTCCATAGAAAATGTGGCCTTTCCCCTCATCTCTATGAAAAATCCACACACAGCCTCAATGACACTTTCCAAGTTTTCATTCATAATTTCTTCTCTTTCCCTCTTCCCTCTGATTTTCATCTCCTTTTCTCCTTTTAATTATGAAGAGCAAATAAATAAGTCTCCAGACTTTAAAGAGTTGTCTCATGTGACCAGCACCAGGCAGTCCTACCATGTTCACAGGTTTTCCCATGCACCCCTGCGGGGCACTGGCACTGCCCAGTTAGAGGATCGCAGGAGCCTCCATTCTGACAATCACAGAGGCTTCCACATTCTTCTCCACTGGTCTCGGGGGAACAAGCTATGAAGCAAATGGAGAAGTTGAGCAATCACAGTATAACACACTTATTGTGATACAAATAGAAAACAAAACAACACAACAATCTTGTCTTCCTATTAAAATGGGTACAGAGTAATCAAAATCTCTGTAATTTGCAGACCTGAGAAGTGTCTCTGACATGCTCCCAGTTTAAATGACCTAGTAATTCCTTGGGATTACTGATGCGGCTACTTAAAGTGACGACTGAGGTGCTGCTGAGGAAGTTCACATACAAAATTTACCTTGCTCCTTAAACTCTAACCATCACATTTTCAACGTTTAGATATTCTTGATGTATAACTCCAAAAACTTTAATGAGAAACAAACTGCACCTTCTATTAAAAAAAATGGAAAGAAAATGTAGGAAAAGAATGGCATGCATTTGTCACCAGGAACAAATGCAACTAAGACTGTCTTGAGGGTCCCAAGGTACTTTACATTCTTCATCAAAGAATGATGAAGTCAAACAAACAACTGTTTCATTATTTTGGGGGAAGGGGTTCAGTAGCCCAATAAAAATAATAAATTGGGAAAAATATCTGTCGCTTTATTTTAATTTTAACTTGGATAAATACAGCTGTTCAGAAAATGTCAGTAACTATTTTAATTGACATTTTATCATAATAGGCTACATATTACAAAACTACATTTATATCACCTCCTCTATCCACCCACCCACACCATCCCAGATGCTTATATGGAAACGTGGCTTCTTATGCACTTTTTTTCTTTACTTTCAAGCCCTAGGCTACTATGAAAAGGAAAGAGGAAAACAAAAGGAATAAGAGAGAAAAACTGCCAACAAACATTGGTTTAGGTCTACATTGTTAATTTACATGTAGCGAGTCTTTGCATTCTTAACAGTGACAAAGAAGAGATGAGTAGAAAAAGTCCACCTGGAAAAGAAAGCTAAGGAAGTTTACATACCATGCATAGTATCTAGATTACAATTACAGTATCTAGTCATCAATTCAATATCTGCAAACCATGCTATTATCTGTCACTACCCCACACAGTAGATTATGATACCACACAGTGCACAGATATGCTAAGTAATTCATTAGCCTCAACAGAGTAATTGGCCTGGAGGAACAAATCTTTAAACAAACATACCCCCAAAACCATAGCTACAAGGAGTCATGAATCCTCCCCTCCATATATAACCCATTCATTTGTCACACATAAATAAACTTCCTTGTCAATTGGATAGAGTGTCATAATAACAAATGAAATATTCAATATGAAATTTCTTCAAAAGACATGGAGTCCTGAAAGGTGCTCTTAAAATTCATGTGATAATGTTTAAATTATTTCATTCTAATGACGTGGAAAGTTCCTAACACTTCAAAGCAGATATCTTCATCATAGACCAATAATGGGAATAGGCTAGAAGATCTTAGTGGGAAAACTAACATTCCAGATCTCCTTAGAATGCTCTTTTTTAAAATTTCCCTTGCAGCATTTGAACAGCTGGGACTTTTAGAAATACGGATGATGTCCTGCCCCGTTTGGCTCAGTGGACAGAGCGTTGGCCTGTGGACTCAAGGGTCCCAGGTTCAATTCCGATCAAGGGCATGTACCATGGTTACAGTGCATTCCATGGTTACAGTGGGGGGTGTGCAAGGGGCAGCTGATCAATGTTTCTCTCTCACCGATGTTTCTAACTCTATCCCTCTCCCTTCCTCTCTGTAAAAAATCAATAAAAATATTTAAAAAAATATGGATGATGGATGATTGGTCGCATCCATTTATTGTGGTTTATAGGGATTTTTAAAAAGTTCTCATTCCCCATTTTTTGTTAAAGAATCAGTGAACATTTTTTTCCCATGTGGAATTTTCCATTTCATCTTTGTAAATAATTCTTAAGAAATGAAGAGAGAAAAGCCATATATATATATATATTTAATCTTCTGCTTTCGGGGACAGAGTCCTGTATAGGAAAGACCATGTGAAAACTTAAAAGATTCTCAAAATTTTCTAAAGTCAAAGAAGGGGGCATCTTATCTTCCTTTTATCAGCAAGTTCATTTTAAATATCTCTATACTAGGGTCCCAGTGCACAAAAATTTGTGCACTGGGGGGAGGAGGGGGGTCCCTCAGCCCGGCCTGTGCCCTCTCACCCTCTGGGACCCCTTGGGGGATGTTCACCTGCTGGCATGCCTGGCCAGCCTGGGTGAAGGGCTGAGGGCCATTTTCAGGCTGCCCACAGCCCCTTCAGGGTTCGTGCACTGAGGGGTGGGAGGGCTGGTGAGTGTAGGCGCGTATGTTTCCCACTGGTTGGCCCACGATTGCACATGCCTGGTGGGCCCCCACCGCTGAGGGGACACACCAGGCATGGAGCTGGGTGGCAGGTCGGGGTGGACACCGGTGCACGGTCCCTTGGGGGGCCCTGCTGCTAAGCAGACATACCTGGGGTGGAGCCAGGTGGTGGACTGGAGCAGATGCTCTGTGCCAGGCAGCGGACCCCGCTGGGGTCCCTCCCCCCACTGAGCTGACACACCTAGCACAGAGCACCTGCCATGCCGGGCAGCGATGCTTGTGCACACCCCACGGAGGCCCCCAGTGCAGAGCTGCCCTGCCAGCCTCCATCTTGGCTGGGTTAATTTGCATACAGTCACTCTGATTGGCTAGTGGGCATGGCTTAGGCATCCCAGAGAAATGGTCAATTTTAATATTACTCTTTTATTAGAGTAGATTTGTTTTATATTAGACATGCTATATTCTGATGTATTTGAGATAAGATTTTTAGTTTTAGTTTTCATGCTGCCATGCTAGAAATGGTTTGCAAGATACAAATTTTCCAACAAAACTTACAACATAAAGTAAAATGTTTACTTCCTTTTATTCATGCAATAACATTATTGATCCTAGTTTTATGCAGTTGCAGATCAATGTCAAGTTGCAGGTCAATATAATTGAATATCAACTTTAATATCAACTTTTCTTTATTTGTTAATTTATGAACTAGGTGTCTCCAGTTTTGAGAAACATGAGTAGGACCTTGACAATGAGCACTGGGTCTAGTCAAAGAAATGAAACATGAGAATAGGTGTCTCTATTTAGAGAGGGAGAGAGAGAGAGAGAGAAAGAGAGAGAGAGAGAGAGAGAGAGAGAGAGAGAGAGAGAGAGACTTTAAATTCACTGAAATATAAATAGTTGAGGTTAGATTGGGGCCATCAAAAAGGCTTCATACAATAAGTGGAAATGGACAAAAATGGCAGTCTAGCAAAAGGCACAAAAATGGAAAGTGCAAAGCAATAAGTAGTGAGTGGTTTAGTTTCTTGGAAATGATAAGCTGGGCAAAGAGGTGTGATTAAGATCAAAAGCAAAAAAAAAAAAAAAATTGAGAAGGACCTGATTTTAGAGGTTCACTAGTGAGTAGATCAGAAACATATGCTTTATGTACCAGGAAATGGGGCATTCTTATTAAAGTGTTGTTGTTGTTTTTGTGTGTTTTTTTTTTGTTTGTTTGTTTATTTTTAGCAGAAGAGACACATGAGCAGAGGAATGCTTAAGAAAGCTCCTCAAGATCCTCACTAGTAATCTTGGTTAAGCCACTTCCTATATTGTGACTCAAGATCATATCTATCTCCTAATAGAAACAATATTTGTGCTTTTTCTTCCTGTATGCTGGGGATTCAAATGAAAAATCTGCTCCTATCATCTAAGTTAATCACAAAGGCTAAGAAAACCTTTCTCTTAAAAATATTATAAGGTAAATTTAAAAAGAGAAAGAAAAAACAAAGATAGTTTTGTTTTTATTACTTGGTAGTTTTGTTTTTTATTTTGTTTTCATTACTTGGTAGTTTTTGTTTTTTATTTTGTTTTTATTACTTGGTAGTTTCAGTACCTGCAAGTACACCTCCATTTAAAATATAAAGAATACATTTATTATAGGTATCATTTTTAATCTTTTATATTTTTTTATGAGAGATATATAAAATACTTAAAAGTGTGAGTGACTGTATGAACATATTTTAAAAGAAAAAAGAAAAGAAAAACACATGCACACACACAAAAGGAAAGAAGCAGCAGTCAAGCAATCCCATTAATTATACTTTGCAGAACAAACTTTTTTAAAAATCTTTATTGGGAATAGCTTGCCTGGGCCTAATGACTTATCTAAATGGAGGGATTTTTAATAGGCCTACAATGTTAGGATCCTTTATTAACTTTTATGCTGCATGGATAAATAAGAAACAGTACATCAGGTTTTCCAGGGAACACAAAATCTTCCCTTTTAATCACATGTTCACTTTCAAACCTCAGTGCTTCACAGGCATTCTCTAGGCACAACAAATAAATTGGTTTCTCACCCATATCAATTGCTTACCTTGTTAAAACATTTTAGGAAGAACACACGTATAGGAGAACTCATCACCAGTGGTCTAGCAACAGTAAAGGAGAAGATAGCACCCTCTTACCAATTCTTCAGGGTACTACTCACTTTCATTACAAAGAACGCCACCCAGCCAGCTGGGCAGGAGCACTCACTCTTTCCCTCCTGGCACCGGCCTCCATTCATACAGTCCTCACAGCTCAAACTGCAATCATGTCCAAAGGTGTGATCTAAACAGACTGGAATATAATACATTTTCAATTAGTTCAAACTGTCTACATCACTGAAAATGGAGATGAAACATTTAATTTCACACACACACACACACACACACACACGCAACACATACACAATATATATATATATATCATAACTAATAAAAGTGTAATATTAAAATTGACCGTTTCTTCGGGATGCCCAACAGCCAATCAGAACAATGGTATGCAAATTAGCCCAGCCAAGATGGCGGAGGCCCGGCCTGCAACAGAGTGATCGGGCGCCGGGGCACACGAGGGAGGAAGCCTGGCCTCCGCCCTCGAGTACTCCCGGGGTTGGTTCCGGGCAGTGGCGGGCGGCTGTAGGGCCGGGAGGCTGTCCAGGCCCCCGGTTCTGCGGCCAGGGCTGGCAATAGAGAGATGGGGCTGGGAATAGAGAGATCGTGCCAGTGGTTGGTTCTGGGCAGCCTCGAGTGAGAGCCTGCCCGGCCCTGAGGCTGGGGCTGGCAATAGAGCAATCGTGCCTATGGTGGTTCCATAGGGCGGTGAGCAGCCACAAGGCCGGGAGCCAGGCAGCCCGGCCTGGCCCTGTGAGGCCTGGGAACAGAGCAATTGGGCCCACACAACCTCAGAGGCTCAGTGGCGGGGGCTTGAGGGGGGGTACCCCCTTGGGGTCATGCCGGAGCATCCTCCACCCCTGCGCAGTGTCTGCCACAGGTCCAGCCACCTGGCTCCACCCTGGAGGCCTCCGTGGGGCGTGTGCGAGTGTGTGCCTGGCTCTACCCCCGTGTGTCCGCTCAGCAGCAAGGCCCCCCCAAGGGACCATGCACCAGCATCCACCCCCTGGCCTGCCACCCAGCTCTGCACCAGGTGTGTCCCCTCAGCGGTGGAGGCCCACCAGGTATGTGCAATGGTAGGCCATCCGGCTACGCCTGCACTCACCAGCCATCTCACCCCTCAGTGCACGAACCCTGAGGGGCCTGTGGCCAGCCTGAAAACAGCCCTCAGCCCCTCACCCAGGCTGGCCATGCATGGCAGCAGGTGGACATCCCCCCCCCAGGGGTCCCAGACTATGAGAGGGCACAGGCCAGGATGAGGGACCCGTTCCTCCCCTCGCCGAGTGCACAAATTTTTGTGCACCGGGCCCCTAGTATGTATATGTGTGTGTATATATATATATATTTTTTTTTTCTTCCATCTTTGAAGATAATGCTTAAAGTTCCAGAAAAAGACAACAACAAAGAAATACCTTTTAAAGTAGATATTATTTTATATTTTCCAATGATACTATTGAAATATACTCCCAAAAGAATATTTAAGAACGTTTAAAAAGTATGAAGAGAAATTATCATCGATCCCAGAACACCAACATAATCAATATGCCTGCCATTTGGTGCTTTTCCTCTTCTTGAACTTTAGATAAATAGAATTGTAAGGTATGTGCTCTTGGCGTCACTCTTCTTTCATTGAATGTAATGTTTGTGAGACTCACCCATACTGTGCTTTCACTAGGTTTTTTTGTGTTTGTTTGTTTTTGTTTTTAAGTCTGTATTGTATTTTAATGTATAAGTGTACCATGAAGTGTTTTTCCATTCTCTTTTTGAGGGAAATTATCTTAATATGAATAAGGATGGAGAGCTTTGATTTCAGTTGTTTTAAGGAGTTTTTTCATTTCAAATTTTGCCCCTGTTTCTAGTGGGGTCTCTCAGTTATCCTGATTGAATGTCTGTTATGTGGAGCAAGCCATCTCTCCTTTGGCAGATCCTGGGCTGTTGACTCCACTCCCCATCACCATGATATTGCTGGTAACTGTGCTCAGCTCCTTGCCCTCTTAGCAGCTGCTTTTTAGATTCTCCGGCTTCTCTGCCGGTACATTAGCAAATGGCTCAAGGGGAAAAGCAGCAGAGTTAGTCTATTTCACCTGTCTGGGTCTCTCGTCTCTGGATCTTGGTCACTCCAGTTCTGGCTGCCTTAGTAGCCCTGAGCTCTTTCCATTCAAACTGTCAGTCATTGAAGTATCAGAAATTTAATGGAGAAATAGTAAAGCATTTCTACTGTTATGCAGATGCATTTACTAATATTATTATTGTGATTCACCAAAGCATGAAAATATTTCTGCCACTTTACTGAATACATCCTGAATCAATCATCAAGCTCTGTTAAACTACAGCAAATACAGGGAGAACAAAAAGAGCAACTCTGTTTGACAAAGAAAAGAAAAAGAAGCAGCAGACTGGCTGCAAACTGTTACTTTTGAAAGAGGAAATGCTAATTTATTTTGATCAGAAGTGATTTGATGCTTGAGTTCTGTTGTGTGGATATATGCATCTAAGAAAAACTGTTCACAATTTTAAGATACTTCTTTGGTCCATTTGAATATATTAAATAGTTAGTTCTCATTGTTTTAAAAATTGGGAACAATCTAGATTTCAAGGCAATTTAAAGTAAGTTTTTAAATATACAAAAGCGACTTCTAATGGAGTTTTAATAGTCAGAACTAAAAGGTCCCAATCCTCCCCATTATGTTAATTTAAAGATACTTTTCAGCTCCATTTCACTGTATTGAACTTGAACAGCCCCCAACACCGTGTACCACACCTCTACACATACCTACATAGCAACCCTTTATTGTGAAAGGGAAGGAAGACAAAAGATGATGGGTTTGAAGTGATTCTGGCCCCCCTTTTCTTGCTAACATCCTGTTAAAATGTTAAAATATTTTGTGGCATTAATTATGGATAATGAAATTGTTTATAAAATAATTTACATGAATTCTCTAATAATAAAGAAAAGAGGTGACTGCAATGAGATACATTCTTTTACTCACCAACTTTGGGCAATAGAGCTAGTTCTCCTGGAATATCTTTTCCCACTTTGTCCTCATCTTCTTCATCTTGGTAGGTGGGAGGCAGAGAGGGAGCAGCATAATGAAGCAGTCTAGGTGGGCTCTTGAACAGAAGGCCTGCGAACCTCACAACTTCTAATTCCTCTTCTCCTTCCTCCAGCTCATCATCATCTAAAGCTAAGACCACACAGGAAAATGGCTGGATTCAACATGCTGGTTAAAAGAAGGAAAAACCAAGCAAGGGTGGATGAGAGAAATGAGAGAGTTTGAACTAGACAGGCAAGGCAGGGGGTCACTGAAAGGAAGAACTCTTTGAGGCCCTTTCAAAACATCTCTTGAAAATGAGGGTGAGAAGCAGCTATCACAAAGCTGACACTGCAGCAGAGAGAACAAAGGGAAAAGATCTCAGTCTGTGAGGAAAGGGGAGGACAAGTTGAGTGAAGAATATGTGGTCTCCATTGTTCCTGAAGAAGAAAATGAGGGTGGAAGTAGTTTCGAAGAGACACACGAGATTCTTCACAGTGACTTACAGACGCAAGTTTTTCCATCACTTCCAATTCTGTAGCCTTCCTCACAAGTACAGTGGTATGTTCCCACAGAGTTAATACATACTTGATCACAGACGATGCTGGTATCCAGACACTCGTCCACATCTAGGAACATTTAAACAATGTCTCCTTTTAGGCACTGAGAGATAAAATAGACATTGTGAAGTCACAGGCATAGTTGTGTTCCTATTGTCACCTTGATTAATTCATGACAGTGGACTGTCCTACAGAAAGCTTAGCCTTGGACACTTTCTCAAGTATATATCCTGCCAATTTTTTTCTTTCACTCAAATTTACTTAGTTCATCCACACAGCCAAGGTCTTTCTGAGACCTTGTTTATGAGGCTTTGATGAGAAATTTAAAATAAAATAAATCCAATGGTCTCAGGCTGTACACTATTTTGTATAATTTTCATTCATTCTTGAACTATTTTATCTCTGTAATTATGCATTTATTCATGCATAATTCTGTACAAGGTTTAAGGAGAATTTTAGAAATGGAAGAACTCTAAGCTTTAATTTCATGTGACTCTCCATATCTGAGCCTAGACTTTGGTCAATATGTTCATAATAGTAAAAACTTACTGTTGAAGCTGGGTTTCTAAGCCTTGCCTCCAATTATGATACCTTTTCAATTTGGATGCATGTACCCGAGTATGTATATTAACACCATACAATCATCATTTGGCTGACTTTGCTTAAGAGCAGATGGTCAATGAAATTCAAATTTCTTGGCTCCTGTTAACTGGATTAAATATGGTAAATGGTAATATATTATACTGTGTTTAGAATATATAGATATCATTACTGTGTTTTCTTTGCTGTTACTTACATTGCAAGGCTGAGGAGCTTGGCATCTATATGAAAAAAAACACACCTATCATCTTCAACATAATTCAGGAATTTGTTTCTTTCAGCAAAGAAACACTTTTTTTCCCCCCTGAAGCATGATATTCCTATATATGTTGATTTATTAAAAAAAGATTGTCTTATGTTTGCTTTGATTTAAAGAAAAATGTGGTGTGAAATAATGGTGATGATCATAAAGTGAAAATTTAAAGATTCCATGTTTTAAAAACAAACTTAAAAAAGGTAAATGAGAGCAATGGCTCAAATGAGCTGTTCTTAATAGAATGGTGTAAAAAAAGTGAATTAACTCTATTCATTAAATTCATACTCTCTTGTGAAAACAAATACATAATCTAGAAATCATCTGAAATGTAATTGGATCAATTTTAACAAGTAACTTAGAAGATTATAAAATTACATCTTAAAACTTACATTACTAAATGGTAGAACCAGGTAGACATCCAAGTCTCTTCAGGTCAAGGACTTCCCTTTTCCTTCCTAACCCCCTTCCTCACATGGTCCTCCTTCACTGATTGCCTCATCACACCAGTGATTTCATATTAGATCTCAGAAACTTACCATCACACTCACAACCATCAGAACTGACCTGAAAGCCTTCCTTACAACTGCATTCATAGCCTCCCAGATAGTTGATGGCGAGCTGGGCACAGCAGCCTTCTCCACTCTCACATTCATCAAGGTCTGAAGGGGAAATAGGACATTTCTGTTGTTTCAGAGACAGGAATTTCTGAGACTGGCCTACAGAATGGAATTAAAGCCTCACTTATAAATTCAAATTGTTTTACTACTCAATTTTATTTCTCAGGTTACATTGTACAGACATCAAAGCAACTATAACACAAAAAGAATGAGGCTCACATTCGCATTTATGTTTCTTGAATGTTTTTCCTATGCCTGTCATTTATTTTTAAAAGTATGTAAATGATCTCCAAATGCATGCATTTATAAGCACAGGAAAAATATGTCTGCTATTTTTCCAGTTTAAACAGCAATTTGACTAAATAAACAGATAATTTGAAGAAGAAGAACAACAACAACATCAAAACAGCTTGAGAGGAAGAGTCAAAAATTCCACCTAGTGAACATTTGAGAGCAAAGAGGAGGCAGTCTTACATTGTTCTAGACCTTTAGATGACAGAGCTTTGCAAGAAAATGGAATTCACAAAACTGGAAAAAGAAGTGGAAGCTGCAATTTGGAGAGAGGGCAGACACTCTTTTTAAATATTGTTTTTTGAATTATAGAATACTAGGGGCCCAGTGCACAAAAATTTGTGCACTTGGGGGGGGAGGGGATCCCTCAGCCTGGCCTGTGCCCTCTTGCAGTCTAGGACACCTCAGGGGATGTCCACCTGCTGGTGTGCCTGGCCAGCCTGGGTGAGTGGCTGATGGCTGTTTGCAGCGAGGCTGGCTGGGATTTATTTAACTTCTAAAGTTGAAACTTTGTTGCTTTAACCAGAGCCCTGGTTGGGTTGCCCCTGACAACTCAAGCTCCCAGCGCTTCCTTGAGCCTAAGGCTGGAAGCAGGTCTCTGGGGTTTATTTATCTTCTATAATTGAAACTTTGTTGTGGAAACTTTGTTGCCACAGCTGGCCTAGGCAGACAGAACCTTAGCTTCCTGTGTTGCCAGGGCAAGCCTCCTGCTTGTTCCAGCTCTGTGGCTGTCAGCTGCCATCTTGGCTGGGTTATTTTGCATACAGTCGCTCTGATTGGCTGGTGGGTGTGGCTTAGGTGCCTCAGAGTGATGGTTAATTTGCATATTACTCTTTTATTAGCTTAGATTTCAGAGGCTTTTTTGAACTTTGTGATGATGCTTTGGGTAGGATGAGTGGGGTCAGGGTTTTTCATTTTACCATTGGTGACATTACCCTGGGATGTCCTATCAGATAAACAGCTTTCTAAGTGATGCTCTTTAAATGTCCTTCAGCATTGTTATCCCAGAATTCTATAATCCTGAATATTTCTTCCACATACATAACTGCTCTGAGGAGAAGAAAAACACACCAGAATTAAGTCAAATTGAAACCCTTTAGCCAAAGAATAATCTATTTGGCTTGAGTTTTGAGGTGATCATTCCTAACATAATTGTCCAAGGATTAGCAGCAGACTCTTCACCCACTGTTTCCCTTACACTAGATGCCTGTAATTGGGTGGTCAGGGTTTACGGCAATAGGCTCTTGGTTCAATTCCACCTTGTATTTGTTGAGCTGGTATGTTGCTGGCCTGTCAGTACTGAGTTTACAAAGTCCCACCGCTCCCTAACTACATGAGCAGCCACAGATATAAAAGGTCAATATCTCAATTAACCTTGGAAAGGGTACCAGGGTAAGGAAATATAGACAAGAGAAAGGGAGGAAATAAAATGCAGTCAATTATCTAAGGTGAGGGGTCACTATAAAACTTCTAAAGGAAGGTCATTTGGACACAAAACATTCTTTCTCTTGCAAAATGTCAGAAGCAGTGCTACTCACAAAATTCTTGGTGATATTTTTTCCTCTCTTTTATTAAACCATCCTTTGTCCTTTGGGTTAAATAGCATGAATATAGAGGGAAAAATTGCTTTTAATAATTCAGTTTTATTTAATTTAAATCCTTAATGAGTTTTTAAAAAAATATATATTTTAAACTCTTCTCAAATACTAACAGAGCCTCCAAACACGTATGTCTCAGGATTCCTTGTTGTCAGATACTAGGAGCATAACTGTTTCACAATTGGAAAATGAGCTCCAAAGTCTATCATTTTATGATCCATTTACATTCGTCTTGTATCATCTTTCCTCTGGGGTGATTTCTAGCTTGTCTCCTGTAAACCATCCTAGTCTAAAACTCACCTGAAACCCTGCCCTTCTTATATCACAAGCCTTTCTTAAAATGCTGTGTCCCTTCAACCCCTACATCACCTGTTTCCTAATTTCCTTGACTTATTTTCAGATCTTATCTGGTAAGATCTTTGCTTGCTAATTTGTCCCTTTTTATTTTCCTCCTTTCTGATAATCATATTTTTCTTACATTTGTTAGTATTGCCAATTGCAGGGAAATTCACCTATTTATAAAAATTCAGCTTTCATCAAAAATAGAGCTTCAAATGAAGCCAGGCAAAACAATGAACAATTTCAGCTTTGACTTCAGAAAAGCATGAAAATTAAACCTTGGAAAAAATGATCTTTTGTATGTGACTCCCATACATAGCTGTTGAACAAACTCAAAAAGATTAGAAAAAATTGTGTTTCTAATATATAATGATTGTTAAATGTAGAGAGCTTACTGATGATCAGACACTTGGATTTTCTATAGCTGTCTTTCAGATTGTGTTAACATATCTAGGTTTTAGCTCTAACACATTTTTGCAGTTGGGAAAGACAGGTTGACAATTTGCAGACTGGACAATTTATTTTCCCATTTATTTGTACACTAGGAGCCCGGTGCATAAAAATTTGTGCACTAGCCGGGGGGCGGGGTCCCTCAGCCCAGCCTGTGCCCTCTCACAGTCTGGGACCCCTCACAGGATATCCACCTGCTGGCATGCCTAGCCAGCCTGGATGAGGGGCTGATGGCTGTTTTCAGGCTGGCCAAGCCCCCCAGTGTGGACCCTTACCCCATGGGGGTGTGACCAGCTTGGGTGAGGGCTGTTTTCAGGCTTGCCACATCTCCTTCAGGGTTTGGGTCCCTACTGGGGTGACTGGCCAGCCTGGGTGAGGGGCTGAGGCCTGTTTTCAGGCTGGCAACAGCTCCCATTGACCCAAGGTCCCAGCGAGGCTGGCTGGAGGCAGGTTTCTGGGGTTTATTTATCTTCTATAATTGAAACTTTGTTGCCTTGAGTGGAGGCCACAGTCGGCCTAGGCAGGCAGTTTCCTCCATCACTGGCCTCCTGTTTGCTCTAACTCCGTGGCTGCTGGCTACTCTCTTGGCTGGGTTAATTTGCATATTACCACTCTGATTGGCTGGTGGGCATGGCTTGGGTGTAATGGAATGAGGGTTATTTTGCATATTATTCTTTTATTAGATTAGATTGTCAAATATAAAAAAATGTTCATCCTAAAATAAGCTAAAAAGAAAATTCTTTAATTTCTTCCAGATATGAATATTTTCACAAATCATCCATGGCCTTAATCTGTTCTCAGGTAAATAAGCAAAGTTTGTATGTATACCCTCAAAACAATTCATTGCCTTACTATAGTGAATATTTGGTCTTTAGGAATGAGTGTTATTTATTGTTGGGAAGTGAAATAAACTTAAGCCATAAACAATATAATGCCATGCTGAAATCTCATAAATATGCAATTTTCTATATTTTGACTATAACAGATGCTATTTTTTTCTAGTTATAAATACAAATGTTACTGAATTGTACTTTCCAAAGACTAAGGAAAGACACAGAATTGTAAGTTGCAAACAAAAGGTTTAGTGAAAAGATAAGTAGAGAGCAAGGAAGGGAAGGAGGAAGAAAATAAGAAACACCTTATTTTTTCCAGAGATGTAGTTATTAGCAAGGTAGAAAAATATAAGCAAGTTTTTCATTACATAAGAAGAAGAAATGAAAGAAATGGGTTTCATTAAGATAGCAACTATAGACTCAAAAAAATTCAGGAGGCAATGTTGGATCAAGATATACAAGTAATGACATTGTTTTGGTTAAATAATTTATGAAACGAGAAAACTTCAAAATCCCTTGAAGCTCATACTGTGACATAAGAAAAAAGTTCCAAATACTTACACCTTTGAAATTCATCTCTTGTATGATACTCTAGTTTGTCTCTAACCATACTGAGTAGCATAAAATGGTCAAATATTATTTTAGTACTTATAATTTTTAAGGAAGATCATATAAAGCAACACACAAAAAACAAGCAAATATGGTACTTAATTCTAGAATAATGGCAATTGCGTTAGAGGGGCATGTAGGTGCTCTCAGACACAGAGCATATAACGTAAGGTGACCAAACGTCCCGCTTTTGGTGGGACAGTCCCAATTTTTAACAATTTGTCCCACGTCCCGCGGCATTTTAAAAAAGTCCCGATTACTCTTTGTAATATTTTATGTAATAACAAAAAGGAAAAGAAAAAAAATAACCCCCTGGTCAATGGTGTACTGCTTTAAATCTGGTCACCTTAGTATAATGATATAGTTTGATGCTCACTCTCCCCATTTTTAGTACCATATTTTCCTGCATATAAGACGACTTTTTAACCCAGGAAAATCTTCTCCAAAGTCAGGGGTCATCTTATACGCTGGGTGTCGTCTTATAGGGCGGGTGCTGAAACTTCCGAGCCCGACTGGAAAATCTGCGGTCCAGCATACGGTGGGGGGAGCTCAAAAACGGCCGCACTCCCTTCATTTCAATGGAGCCGGAGGGAGACCGCAAGTGTCTCTGGTCGGCTCCTTTTGGTGCCACATACGGCCTCCGTCCGGACTTTTTAACCCAGGAAAATCTCAAAAGTTGAGGGTTGTCTTATACACCCAGTCATCTTATATGCCGGAAAATATGATAGATATTCTCTTTTCTCAGAAACTCTAGATTCCACATTCACTATGAAGCAAGGTTGGAGTAAAATTTATTTTTCTCATTGTCTCTAATGATATGAGTTCTAATAATATGTTGGAAAAGTTATTTATTAAAAATGTATTTGAGCTGGGATTTCCAAAGAATTTTAAAGTTTTCTTTTGGAATGCAGGTGCCGGTCATACCAAAGTTGAACAAGCACCCAAGCCATCACCAGGTTGAAAAGGAAATGCAGCCTGACCAGCATCACTCAGTGGTTGAGCATTCACGTATGAACCAGGAGGTCATGGTTCGATTCTAATTCCTGACCAGGACACATGTTCGGGTTGTGAGTTCAATCCCCAGTGTGGGACTTGCAGGAGGCAGCCAATTAAAGATCCTCTCTCATCATTGATGTTTCTATCTCTCTTTCTTCTCCCCCTCTCCCTTACTCTCTGAAATCAATAAAATATATTTTAAAGAAAGAAAAGGAAATACATATTATTGAGCTTCTGCATGGGGTAGAGAGAAGTAGGGTACGTGGTAGCATTTGTGGAGTTACAAATTGCATTCAGTGGTTAGATAGGCCTTGGAATATTTTTCTGAAATAAAACTAAGTCCATATATTTTGTTAAATGTTTTAAAGTGCCTTTCACTTTAAAGCAAATATCCAGAGATCATGATGTCTTCTGCCAACTATTTCTTTTACATTTATCTAGTAGCCAGAGACTGTTTGATTTATTTCTCCATGCAGTTTGAGAGACGTAGTTCAGATTACGGCAATAAGTATTAGAGAGGAAAGGGCTAAATGAACCCAGGACAGCTCTAAAGGAAGATGGCATTTACCATACATTACCTATGCATGTTTTCTCATCTGAACCAAGCCGGTGTCCATGGTTACAGGAACAATGGGACACCAAGTGCATGTTCACAGCGATGTGAGCAACCACCATTGTTCTTTTCACAGCTATTGACAATTTCCAATTCAATCCCTTTCCAAACAAGCAGAAGAGGCTTATTAGCATAACAGCAGAGAAACCTGAATATATGTCAACAAGAGGAATATGCTGTTGGGAGGACAACACACTTTATTGGAAATTTATCAATCCTCAACACATATAAGTAAAAGTCTGAGGGGCTACTAAGGATTACAAATGTCTATACAATATCAAAACACTAATAAACTTATAAGTAATATTAAATTGACAAAATGGTGTAGAAAAGGAAATAGTCCACCACTGGTGATTAAACACCTATTTTAAATGACATTTTCCTCTGAGGATTCTCAGTTTTTTAGAACATAAAAAAAAAAAAGTGTACTGAATCAGTAATCAGAAAGCACTGAGGTTGTCTGCCAGCTGACATTTCTTCTGTTCTCAAGCTAATGGTATGTTATTATCTGTCCTTTCTAGAGGCTAAGAGTACTTGAAAATACTGTTAAAAATAGCTTTGAAACAGAAGTATGAACACAAAACCAATGAATTAGCTGATCATATTTAAATAATATCATTTTAATGTGCTAATTAGCATTGAGGTATATGAAAGTCACTTACTATACAAACATACTATTACTTTGAAAACCAATTAGTTGATCCCAGTACATGTTAATTTGGGGCATTTTGGGTGACATCAAATTCACCATATGGATGCCAGTTGTACTGAGCACAAAGGCATTATAATCAATCATTTTCTAAGTGAGGAAATGAGAAATTTAAAAATGGTTTGAATCATTGTTAAGTATGGAATGTAGGTACTCTGCTATTTTTATCATTGTCCTCTATTGTTCTTCATTTGTGTTGCTTGGAGAGGAACTCTTATTAACGAGAATGTCTACATTGATTCGTTTCCTTCCATTATTAATATCTTAATATTTTAAAAGAAGATGAGAAAGAATGGCAAGGGTATTTGGTACTGTAGTACTCCTTGAAAGTCTATATTGCCATTGAAATTGCCTAGGTATGTATTATAGTTCCTGTACAGTTACAGTATAGAAAAGATCCTCCCTCATCCCTGGCCTCCAGGCTATAGGAGGCAGCTACCCTATGTGTCCCAGAGCACCTCCCTTCATGCCATCATTATCCTCTATTACCAAGCTGATAACAGATGTTCAAAAATAGGTTTTGAATAATTGAATAAACAAAAAAGAATTATGCTAATAAATTTATTGCTGAAAATAAGAAGCCTTTTGGGTTTAGAAATAGCTATTTTAAGTCTGAGAAAAATTAGAAAGCTAAAGGAAAGATTGAAATAATAAAAGGAACTGATTTTTCATGATATGTTAACATATACTCTTTAGAGAGACATCTTTCAAATTTTGGCTCCTATTCTTGTTATTTTCTGTGATCAATGCAGTTCTAAGACTTCTGAAATAATTTACTTTAATTATAAATAATATTATTATAACACCATTAAAATATAAATATATATTAGAGGCCTAGTGCATGAAAATTTATGCATCAAAGGCGAGGGGGGGGGGTCCCTCAGCCCAGCCTGCCCGCTCTCACAGTCCAGGAGCCCTCAGGGGCAGGAGGTGACCCTGCAATCAGGGGAAGGCAATGCCCCCATCACACCTCTGCTGCTGCCATTGCCAGCAGCGCAAGCCTCAGCTGGCCCTGGTTATCTGAGCCTTGGGCAGCCCTGAGCAGCTGAGCAGTTGACATCTAAGGCTTGCCTGCACCTTGGGCCGGCCCTGGGTAGCTGAAGGGCTGAGGGCAGGTCCGGCCACACCGCATGTCTGCCACTCGTCTCCCCCCCAGCAGGGATGAAAGGACTGGGAGACTCTGGCAGGTTTGAGGGGACTGGGCACCGCCATCTTGTGGCTATGGGTGCTGCCATCTTTGTGACTGTGTGACAGTTAATTTGCATATTCCCTCTTTATTAGATAGGATGAGACTAAAACAAGAATATACTCAGATCTATAACTGCCCAGTAGAAGTAAGCTAAGACTTTGTGTCCTTGATACAGATGATGATGTTTAAACATAGTACTTAAAATTTTTTCACTTTAAAATACTTTTAAAAATTCCTCTTATAGTTTCCCATAGGTAAAAAATATTATTATTTACTCTCTTTCTTTATATCTCTTTAAATGCATTAAATTTAAGTTAAACTACATATCGCTTGGAAATTTGGGGGAAGTCTTATTTAATCAATTTCTAATCATAAAATAGTGATAGTTCATGTACAGTGCACCATGGGGATCTAATGTTGTGAGAGCCTCAGAGAAGAGATTATATAAATATAAAATATTATTTTCCTAGGAAAGTGTTAAAACAATATTTTCCTAAAATATACTTGCTATATAAAGGGCACATAATTCATTGTTAAACATTACTATGCTCTCAAAGCATTTACTCCACCTACAGATTTTGAAACAACTCAAAATAGTAGTTTTTATCAAGAAAGTTCTGTATGTCAGTAAATATTGAAGTTTGGTGAGAGCTGCACAAAGAATTTGGCTAGCCAAATATTCACATAAGAAAAACAAATCTAAAACCACACTTCAACCAAATGTATTCAACTCTAGGGTAAACTGCTTTCCCAGGTAAATTCTATAGAAAGCCTTTAACTCCTAACTCATTAATACTGGCCCCCTCTTTCATGATAACTGAAAATGCACCAGTCACATTACAAGAGATTTTCACCTCAGAAAAAAAGATGCCCATAGACTGATGGTGAAGGGATGGAAAAAAGTTTCTCAGGCGAATGGAAATGAAAAAAAAAAAAAAGCTGGGGTAGCAATACATTACAAGAGATTTTATTTCAGATATTTGTAAAATGTTCCTGGCCACATTAAAAAGTCAAAATATTAATAATAAGAAAAAACCCATCCATGTTTCTCTGCCTCAGGGCATTAAGTGAAAGGCTCACTTCAGAGGAAGTTGTATCCTAATTAGTAGTAATTTTTTTTTAGTTTGTTCTTTAGAAGACATATCACCATAGCAAAATTGCACTGTCTTTAAGCAGTAGAAATATAGCAACAAACCTTAAGACTTCACTGATGACCCAGGCATTAAAGAAACATAAAATTTTATGTAGTGGAGGAAAATTAAGAATTTAGTGAACCTAAGTATGTAGGTTCATGACAGAGCTTAGGTAAAAACATGAATTATTTATTCTATTTATACCTATTTTTACTCTTCTCCATTAATTAAAACTGATAGAGAAATATATATGTATAAAACTATATGATGAAGTTGAAAGGATAGTATATTTGGAGCCCAAAGACCCCAGTTAAAGTTCCAGTTCTCAATTACTAATTTTGTATCATTAGCTTTTTGGCTTCAACATTAAATGGATAGTTCACTAAGATGTGGAGAAATTGGGAAGAGCATTTTTGGAACTGAGACTAGAAATCAGCAGTTTGTTTGGGATCAAGTTTGCAATGCTTGTTAGTTAAATAAATAGAGATATTGAGTACATGGTTTGGTATATTCACAGGTTGTTAAAGAAAAAAAGTGGAAATATAAGTTTAACATTGAGAGAGTGGCCAAAGATGGAGAGAAAAACCTGAAAAGTGTGAACACATGGAAGAGAAGAAAGTATTTCAAGAAGAATGGGGGTTAGTCAACTGTGTTGAAAACTGCTGAGAGGTCAGATAGCATAAAAGCATAGAGGGTAACAGGCAGTCTGGTAATGCAGAGGTCCTGGTTGACCATATTGAGGTAGAGGTGATAATCTGATTAATCTGAGATGATGAGATAATATAAGATGAGGAGGAGACATTGACAATGTTATAAAAATTTGCTGTGAAGGTGATCCGGTGAAGGCTCTGGTGGCATGTAGGCTTATCAGAGTATACTTCCAAGATAGGAGCTATTGGAGTATGTTCACAAGCTGCTGAGAATGATCCAATAGATAACTGCACTAGCAAGGACCTTCAGATAGTGAGAGGGAATGGAATCCAAAGCACAATGGAGAAGACAGGTCCACTTCATAGCAATAGGAGTCAACCCTTCTCTATATAATTCTATGAGCTATTTCAAATCAGTTGCTAGCTGGAATCATGGTTGGTGATCATTTTATTGATAACATCAGAGACAAGGTAAGAATAAAGGCCAAAGGGGAGTGATATAAAGATTTAGAAGAGAAGGCAAATATTCAACATTGGTTTTGATGGTGATGAAAGTGGACATGTTTCATAAGATAGTTTTGTCCAGCCATGTGGCTGACTCATTTGAGACTTATGAATTTCAAATAAAGCCAATTAACATGGTTGTGTTTTAAACCTAGAAAAACTCTCCTGCTAAGGTATAGGTGTGAAGTGGAGAAGGAAGGGAAGAAGTCACTGAGATAAAAGGTAGAGGATGAAGATAAGGAAGAATTAGAAATTGTTGATATACCATGATCAGATGAGAGGCAAAGATAAGGTAAGCACACAAAGAAATAAGAAAGCATATTATTCTGTCATTTGAAGAAGGAGGGAAGAAGAGGGTGGGTGAGGATAGGAAATACTGAGGCAGAAAACATGAAATATGAAGGAATCTGTATCAGATGGTTTTAAAGTTAGTTAAGTGGAAAGTGTGTTCCACGATAGATTAATCAACAGACCAGTGGAGAAGACATGAGAGAAGGAAATAGCTAATTAATAGCAGCTAATAATTCAGCTCATTAACATTTTAATATATTTATGGTAAGGTATACATTATATTATATAACTGAGCCTAGGTGAGAAAGAAGCAAAGGCTAGATGACATGGATCATAGGAGCAGAGGATGAGTCAGTGAAAGAGAATGCAAAAGTGGAAGGAGATGCTTAAAGAGGCATGAGAGAAAGGAATAAAAAATGGGGAGAACAGAAAAGCATTGACAGGCAAGGTACTCTTTACAGCATCCAGCATGTCTGATATTTTGCTACAAGCTAGAGCTGCTCCTTATATTGCTGGTTCCTTCCCTCCTACCAGTTCCTTTTCCTTGAGCTTTACATTGGAGTTCCTAGAGTTTGATAAATATTCAAAGGAAGGCAGACTCTTCACAGGGAGAGCCATGGGTCTAAGGGAGCTCCATGTCAGAGGACTTGAGACTTAGCCCTTTCTGGCTACACTGGGTGTCACTATGCTGACCATTTTCTTTTCTTTTTTTAAAATGTATCTTTATTATTGAAAGTATTATAGATGCTCCTTTTATCCCCCATTGACCCCTTCTAGCCCACATCTGCCCCTGCCTTAGGCCTTCACCACACTATTGACTGTGTCCAAGGGTTATGCATATCCCATATAATAAAAGGGTAATATACAAATTGACCCTAATGGCAGAACGACCTAGGAATGACCAGTTGCTATGATGTGCACTGACCACCAGGGGAAGACACTCAATGCAGGAGCTGTCTCCTGGTAGTCAGTGTGCTCCCACAGGGTGAGCTCTGCTCAGCCACAAGCTGGGCTGAAGGCTGCTAGTGCAGCGCGTCAGTGGCAGGAGCCCTCCCACCTCCTCGGCAGTGCTAAAGCCATCAGTCAGACATCCTTCAAGGGCTCCTGGGCTGCCAGAGGGATGTCTGACTGCCAGCTTAGGCCCGCTCCCTGTGGGCCAGCAGGTGGACATCCCCAAGGAGTCTGGGACTGGGAGAGGGTGCAGGTCAGGCTGAGTGACCCTCCTCTGAGTGCATGGATTTTCATGCATTAGGCCTCTAATATGTATATAATTTCTTTGATTGTTTGCTTCCCACTCACCCCATGCCATCCCTCTGCCATTCAACAGTCTGTTCCATATTTCTATTTCCATACATCTCTGGATCTATTTTGTTCATCCATTTATTTTGTTTTTTAAATTCTACATATTTTCTATTGACTCTGGGCACATTTATTTAAAATAAATAAAGGGTTTGAACTTTTAAGCTCTCATCCCTACTGCATCCCAGTGGCAAACATTCTCAAGAGCTTGGCATTGGCAAGATATTCAGTGTTGTTCTTTCATTACTCTTGTTTAATACTTGTCAAATGTCACACATTCCCAGTGCTGTGATTGCTGCCACTTACTGTAACACTGTTTTCCATCAGCTCCCAGCTCAGAGCCAGGGTGACAGACACAAGCGAAAGATTCCACTGAGTTCACAGAGCGATGGCCACAGTGAGCAAGCCCTTCTGCACACTCATTTAGGTCTGCAGAGAGAGAAACACACAGTGGCTGTTTGGAGGTTGAATTCTGATTTACGTGTAAACTATAAAAATTAAAGCATTCCTTCCCTTTCCACTCCCATGCCCAGTGTAACAGTAGAATATCCCAATGACTCCATATTTACAAATAAACTAACTGCTAATGACATTAATTCTAGTGTAGGCTTAGGCTCTCGAACACTTATTTCTATTATAACCTACTAGTGTTTATTAATTGGTAGAAAGATAAAAGAAGACAAATAAAAATATAGACGTTCTCTAGCCCCCTAATAATATAGGTAGAAGTCATTACAATTTGTCTTTGGGATATACATTATATTTATAAACAAATATTATGGTTCCCTGATTTAAGGTAGTCAGTACATGTGGCCATACATAAGGCAGGTGTGAGGCCTTCGTACGTAGCAATCTACAATATATGTCGTACTTATGACTGTCCCTAGGCTGTGCTATTTAAACAGTGGTGCCCTCTCTCCTGACACTGAGAGCCAAGTCTATTCAGTGTCACTTCATTTTGTGGCCCATGTAGTCCTTGCTCCTGCCCTTTAGATGACTAGATCTCACCATCATTTTTCCCTACTAGAAGGTCCTCTTTGTCATCTGTACCAGGGCACTTAAGAGAAATGCCCATTACATAAAACCCTCAGTAGGCAGTAATGAGGGGGATAGATTTTCTAAAAAGAATAGTTTTACATAAAAACTTTGAAAGACATTTTATATATATGGATATAGGTGCATGCACATATCTATATATGTATATATTTGTCAATTTCCCATAAATATTTAACAGATCCTATTTTGTACCAGGTGCTAAGGGAGGCAGGTGCTATGTAAACAGGACCAAAGCAGAAACATTTTCTGTCACAGAAAAGTGTGTTACCACAGTCCATAGAAAATTCTATTTTAGTTTTGGCTTAAAGAAGAAAAAAAAACACACACACCTAACACCACTCTTTAATACTTTTTCATAGATGGCGGCATAGGGTAGACACCGTATATGCAGCTATGAACAACTATTTCAGAAAAACCACAAAAAGAACACACGGACACCACTCGCACCCACAGGACGGCTGGTTGAGTGAAAATCCTACAACTAGAGAAGAGTCTGAGACTCAGAGGAGCGGCGGAAGCAAAGTACAGAGGTACGGAGGCGCGCGCACGGGCTCGGGGAAGGGCTGGTACCGGAGGTTGCGGTTCTTTTCCAAAACGAAGAGAGCCACAAGCTCCCAGTGGCTCTGAACTCCGGTTCCAGGCGAGTTTCTGAGGTCCCACAGACACCAGAGAAGGGGGACTGACTGGCACCAGGAGGAAATACAAAACGGGTTTCTCTCAGCGTTGCTTGCAGCAATTACCGTGGGACACAGAGACCTGGCGTCTCTCAGCACAGGGCTGAGAAGCGCCATAGCTATTTGCTCCGCCCCGCCCGGCAAACTCCCCGAGGCCCCGCCCCTCCCAAGTGCGTCAGAGGCTTCTGCAGCAACACTTCCTTAAAGATACAGGAGCCAGCCCCACCCAGTGGCCAGAGAGGGACTAACCTAAACAAAACAGATCCACAAGGAACACACTCGGGGCAGATGCAGTGAGCATAAAAGCTCCACTGAAACAACTCTTGCCCCATAAGGGTGTCTCCAGCACAGAAATTCTCCCACTGTAGACACAGCTGACTCTCGTAACCAAGTGGCTTAGAGGTTAATCCCTCGCAGTGATC